>SJYV01051076.1:287140-309538 GCA_006410875.1 Neotragus pygmaeus
CCAGGACTGATCTTCAGAATGGGCTGGTTGGATCTCCTTGCAGTCCAAGGGACTCTCAAGAGTCTTCTCCAACACCACAGTTCAAAAGCATCAATTCTTTGGCTCTCAGCCTTCTTCACAGTCCCACTCTCACATCCATACATGACCACAGGAAAAACCACAGCCTTTACTAGACGGACCTTAGTCGGCAAAGTAATGTCTCTGCTTTTGAATATACTATCTAGGTTGGTCATAACTTTTCTTCCAAGGAGTAAACGTCTTTTAATTTCATGGCTGCAGTCACCATCTGCAGTGATTTTGGAGCCCACTTTTGTTCTATTTTCCACCATTCCATTTTTGCTGACTCTCTAGCCATGGCTAATACAGTGAGATGCTATTCATGTCATCTTATATTGAGTGTTAAGCAATTTAATAAGAGCTGATGTTGATGATACAATGAAACTGTAGATTGACATACTATTTCCAGTTTTTTTTTAATTTATTTATTTATTTATTTTTAAATTTAACTTTACAATACTCTATTGGGTTTGCCATACATCTACATGAATCCACCACAGGTACACACAAGCTCCCAATCCCGAATCTCCCTCCCACCTCCCACCCCCCAACAGAGGTAGTTCATCCATAGCCAAGTGTGTTCAAAACTGCCACCTCATCACTGATCACACTGAGTGCTAGGAGTGGCAGAAAGAATGTAACTGTTGTGCTTTCTGCATGGCACAGCTCTGCTATTAGCAGACGAAAGACAGGGTTTTCTAGCAATTAATGAAGAAAATAAAAGCCCTTCTTGAAAGCAGTACTTTACATTTCTATCGCTAAAGAATAATACCGGCCTGCCTACTCTGTGCCAAGGGCTATCCTGGTGGCTCAGTGTTAAGAATCTGCCTGCAGTGCAGAAGATGTTGATTCTATCCTTGGGTCGGGAAGATCTGCTGGAGAAGAAAATGAAAACCCACTCCAGTATTCTTGCCTGGGAAATCCCATGGTCAGAGGAGACTCCACACAGTCAATGGAGTCACAAGAGTCAGACATGACTAAGTAACTAAACAGCATTCTGTGCCAGGCATTGTTCTAGACACAAGAAGCAAATACACCCTTGAGCAGAACAAACCTTGTATTTTGCCTTAATGTTCATAATCTAACATATTCATAAACTGTTTTGGGAGAGTGACTAAGAAAACTCTAACTATAAAACTTTTGATAAAATGCAAAAGATTTGTTCCACAAGTATAATCATATGTAGAAGATTCTAAAAAAAAAAAAAAAATTGGCATATATACATTCTTCAAAAGAGGAAACACATTCAGAAAGCCTAAAATGTTATTCTCAAATGGAGTCCAATAAATTGTCATCTGTCATGATAAAATCATCCTAGAAAATGCTCCAGCCATCTCTCCTTTTTATTGATTAGAAATATATATTAACAGAATAAAAGTCTTTCAGATTTGCTCAGTGCATAAACTACTACATGTGACTGAATCCCATGTTTTTCAAACCTGAATTTTTTTATAAAAATTGCTTTTCACTGATAATTTATCTTATGGAATTAACATTTCATAGAATGGCTTTTGAGGCACCTTGGTTTAGTTAGTACATCTATATACGTTCATATAAACCTTCAAAATAAGATCATACACTCCTGCTAAGGTGAAGATATTTTTATATTTTTACTGTAGGAAAAATTGGGCATCATTGGGCATTATAATTCTTAATTATAATCTATATTCATGTTTATTCCTTATAAATAATCATCCTCATCTGTATCATGAATGCAACATAGTCATCCAAAATGCAAGTCATAAAGGAATCAAAGATTTATTCAACTGCATGATAAATTTTATTAAAAATTAACATTACTCAAAATGTCACTAAAATTCTCTTTTTCATGGAGTTTTTTAAATGTTTTAGTTTAGGAATAAAAATAGGAGTAAAACTTTGACCATATCTATCCTATATGGCATTTATATTGAGACAAAAGTACTGTAAGTTTGCAAGAACCTAACTCTAGGGACCTAACTCTAGGGAACACTAGGGAGCTTCACTTTAAAATGCCCAGCTGTCCTTATTTCTAACACAGGAAGCAAGTTTTGTAGAACCATAAACTTACTTTTAGGGCTAATACTAAATTCCAAGCCTGAATGTTGGAGGAAAAAAAAGAAATTGAGATGTTTATTTATGATGAATAAAAATTGTATTTTCAAAAATAATCTGAGCTCTTCAGATGGATTCTGTGAAAGTGTTATTGCCATTTATAACCATGACATTAAGCTTTTCATAGAATACAGAAGGATTTAATGGTTAGGAATAATAAATAACCTGAGGCAATCCAGCTAGACCGGCCTTCACCATCTTATTCTGTAGGTCACCTGAAGAACTGTCAGGAAAGCAACCTATTAGAGGAGAATTAGTTTTGATTAAGCTAATGTTTTCTCTTAACTATTTTCTTAACTTCAGAGAAGATGTTAATTTATATGAATTGACTAGGGTGTTCTGTAACAAGGTCATCCATACTCAAAAATAGATTAACTTTTAACCTGTTTCAGGGATGAAGCATTTTAAAAATTCCAAGCCATTTTTTTATCAGCAGAATTTTAAAAATGAGTTAGGGAGAAGCAAAACAGGTTATGAGATATGGAGACTAGGTACAATTCTTGTATCTTAATAAACATTAAAATACAAATAGAAAAATACAAACAAGAAACAGAAAATTGTTTCACCTCATAAAGCTCTTTATTTCTTGAATGACAAGGAGGAAAAGAATAAAGCGTGCATCCTTATGTAGCTTATATACTCAAATGTAATATCTTGGTAATATTCGTTAATGCTGACTATTATAAAATAAAACTAAGAAAGGAAGCTAAGAAGTAATTACAAGGAAAATTTTGTTAATAATTCATGTTATTTTTATTCATTAAATTGAGAAATAATCGTTTGAATAGACATCTGTAGACATTTTAGACAAAATGTAGGAATAATAACAGAATAATTATATCCTTCACTCCCCACTCCCACTGAAAGAAATAATTAAAAGAGAGAGAGAGAAAAAATGTGTATCAAGATGTAAAAAAGAGGACTTCCCTGGTGGTCCAGTGGTTAAGAATCCACCTGACAATGTAGAAGACACAGGCTCGATCCCTGCTCCAGGAAGTTTCCACGTGTCACAGGATAACTAAGCTTGTGTGTCACAACTACTGAAACACATGTGTTTTAGAGCCATGCTCTGCAACAAGAGAAGCCACTGCAATGAGAAGCTTGAGCACCGCAACTGGAGAGTGCCCTCGCCTCACTAAAACTAAGGAAAGCCTTGAAGCAGCAACAAATACCCAGCCTAGCAAAATTAATGAAGTAATTTTTTTCTTTTTATAAATTTATTTATTTTTAAGTTTATTTATTTTGTAACTGAAGGACAATTGCTTTACAGAATTCTCTTGTTTTCTGTCAAACATTGACATGAATCAGCCATAGGTGTACATGTGTCCCCTCCCTTTTGAACCTCTCTCCCATCTCCCTCCCCACTTCACTCCTCTAGGTTGATACAGAGTCCCTGTTTGAGTTCCCTGAGACATATAGCAAATTCCTATTGAATATTTAAGATGAAAAAAAAAGAGAGACAACTTTGGATAGCTGCTATTGGTGTACTTGATACAATTTCAAAGCTACAAGCTTGATAGAAGCAATGAGAATCTGTCTCACCCCTCTCTCACTTCATCTGATCCCATTTCCCTCTATCATCCAAAAAAAGAAAACAGTGTTTCAGGATATAAAGATTGGGGAGATCTTTAAAAAACTCTCTCTGACCTTCCCAACTAAAAGGATAACAGACGAAGGTAAGGAGTCTGGGGTCTCATCTCTTCCCACTTGTTAAAGAAGGGTTTTAGGGGCCTAAGATTCCCTCCCACTGTAGAAAGTCATGCCAGTTGAATTTAGCCATGGCAACTTCATATGACTCTATGAAGAGTAAATAAAAACCTCAACAAAGAAAAAGCCTCAGGATTTATGATAGAAGCTAAGTATCATGTTCTGTGAGTTTCACAAAGATGCTTTCATTTTTAAAAAGGGCCCCCAAGACATTCATGGTTATCTATAAATTCAACTCTTTTTGTTCATTGGTCCCATACTACATTTTTGAACTAGAAATTTACCAAGTAGTTTTTATATTTTCACCTCCAACTCTTGAAGTCCTCTAGGTAAAATGTGGTCAGGAACGTCAACCAGCAATGAAAAACACTCAGTCCTTAAATACATATATAAACCAATGCAGTGCAGGTATTGCCCACATCTGTGTACAAACAAATGAATAGCATCAAAGCTTAGAAGTTTCTACCAATCAAACCATCCTCCTGAAGATCCAAAGAAAGTGGAAGATGCCGTGATCTGCAACAGGTTTACTGTTGAAAATATGAAGCAAAACATCCACCTAATCTAGACAACATTCCAAAGAAAAGTCTATCCATAAAACGTATACAGCAAAAAAAAAATAAAAAATCCAAGATTAAGAAACACTGTAAAGGTAAATAACATAATTATTGAGTTCAAACTATAATGTTAATTGTGAAGAACAGCAGATACGGATAAAATTTTTAAAAAGAGAATACTGTTACCCATAACGANTCTTTGGAAGGACTGATGTTGAAGCTGAAACTCCAATATTTTGGCCACCTGATGCAAAGAACTGACTCAATGGAAAAGATCTTGATGCTGGGAAAGATTGGAGGCAGCAGGAGAAGGGGATGACAGGGGATGAGACTATTGGATGGCATCACCGACTCAATGGACATGGGGTTTGAGTAAACTCAGGGAGTTGATGATTGACAAGGAGGCCTGGCATGCTGCAGTCCATGGGGTCACAAAGGGTCGGATACAGTTGAACGACTGAATTGATCACAATATTTTAAATCAACTATACCCAAATATATAAAAAAAAATTTAAAACAGTAAAATAAAAAGACTTCTTGAATGCAAAAAAAAAAAAAAAAAAAACCTCACAAGCTGATGCCACTTCACACTTATTGAATATCTAAAACTAAATATCTTATGATACAAATGCTGTAGAATTCATGGGCAACTAAACTCTTTAAAATAAGTTATTGGGAATACAAACTGATACAGTCAGTTAGAAAGTTTCGAAGGTTCTTAAATATTTAAACATAGACTCATCATGTGACTCACCAGTCTCACTCCTAGACATTTACCCAACAGAAATTAAAACATATGTTCATACATAAAAACTGTACATTTTTTTAGTTCTCAATGCATAATATCCCTGAAATAGGAACAACCCACTGACACCTGACAACTCCACTGACAACTCCTTGGATCAAAACATGTCAGTGGATCAAAACGTGATTCATCTTTATGATGTAATACTATATCCAAAGATAATATCAAGCTACACACAACAACATAGACACACTTCAGATGCAAAATGCTAGGGGAAAATGTCAGATTAAAATGACCACAAACTATATGCTTCCACTTATATTTTAGAAAAGGCCAAACTCCATGAACAGAAAATAGACCAATGTTTTTCTTAATCTAGGGGAAAAGGGAAGTGGCAAATACAAAGGGACATGAGACAGCTTTGGGGGTATAAAAATGTTCCTTATCTTGACTATGTAGTGGTCACATGGTGTAATTTTTAACAACCTNCTTCCACTTATATTTTAGAAAAGGCCAAACTCCATGAACAGAAAATAGACCAATGTTTTTCTTAATCTAGGGGAAAAGGGAAGTGGCAAATACAAACGGACATGAGACAGCTTTGGGGGTATAAAAATGTTCCTTATCTTGACTATGTAGTGGTCATATGGTGTAATTTTTAACAACCTAGGGAACTAACCATGAAAATGAATCTGACTTTATATGAATTAAGAAATTTAATTTTCAATGAAACTTAATTTTGATTTTTTTCATGGTCTTTTTTTCCTAGTTTCTTATTTTATTTTTTTACTTTATTTTACTTTACAATACTCTATTGGCTTTGCCATAGCAACTTTAATACTCACCCCTAACCTTACGATTGAATGAACAACAACGTAGTAGGAGAAAGTTAGAGGAAAAGTCATAACTTCAGGAGAAATTATTTCAATACTCAATCTAGGCTGTTTGTTTCCTTATCTGTATATTTAATCATACATATATACATACATTACTTGATAACAGAGTCTCAATATAATGAGCCAGGAATGAGATGATGCACCATGATGCATTTTTAAGTGAAAGAACTCTGACTTCTTATTAGGCAATTCCTCTCACCGTAATCAACTACAAAACTAGGCAGCATAGATAACAGGCTTTAGCTATGGCTAATATCAGCCCAGGTGAGCAATGCTTGGAAGAATTTTACTAAGTCTGCCTCATAACAATCTCCTAACCAGGTGCAGAGAGGTTGGGTTGGATGAGCAGAGCACAGGAGCTGCTGCTGAGAAGAGAAGGCATAAATCAAGGTTCAGATCCACTAGAGTATGCGTGGTGCTTAGTGAGTGAGTTAGTTCAGTCACTCAGTCTTGTCCGACTCTTTGGGACCCTGTGAATCACAGCACGCCAGGCCTCCCTGTCCATCACCAAATCCCAGAGTTCATTCAAACTCACGTCCATCGAGTCAGTGATGCCATCCAGCCATCTCATCCTCTGTTGTCCCCTTTTCTTCCTGCCCCCAATCCCTCCCAGCAACAGAGTCTTTTTCAATGAGGCAACTCTTCACATGAGGTGGCCAAAGTACTGGAATTTCAGCTTTAGAATCATTCCTTCCAAAGAACATCCAGGGCTTATCTCCTTTATGAATGGGCTGGTTGGATATCCTGGCAGTCCAAGGGACTCTCAAGAGTTTTCTCCAACACCACAGTTTAAAGCATCAATTCTTAGGCACTCGGCTTTCTTCACAGTCCAACTCTCATATCCATACATGACCACAGGAAAAACCATAGCCTTGACTAGACAGACTTTTTTTTGGCAAAGTAATGTCTCTTCTTTTGAATATGCTATCTAAGTTGGTCATAACTTTCCTTCCAAGGAGCAAGCATCTTTTAATTTCATGGCTGNAATTAATTTGAAAATATGATCAGAGCAAAAAAAGTCACCATAAAAATAAGCACTATAAATATGATAATAGTTTCTCTAGTCAACCTCAGATATGCAGTTGACACCACCGTTATGGCAGAAAGTAAAGAGGAACTAAAAAGCCTCTTGATGAAGGTGAAAGAGGAAAGTGAAAAAGCTGGCTTATAACTCAACATTCAGAAAATGAAGGTCATGGCATCTGGTCTCTTTACTTCATGACAAGTAGATGGGGAAGCAATAGAAAAAATGACAGAGTTTACTTTCTTGATCTCCAAAATCACTGTGGACTGTGACTAAAGCCATGAAATTAAAAGACTCTTGCTCCTTGGAAGAAAGGACAAACCTAGACAGCATATTAAAAACAGAGACATTACTTTGCCAACAAAGGTCTGTCTAGTCAAAGCTATGGTTTTTCCAGTAGTCATGTATGGATGAGAACTGGATCACAAAGAAGGCTGAGCACCAAAGAATTTAGGCTTTTGAACTGTCGTATTGGAGAAGACTCTTGAGTGTCCCTTGGACAGCAAGGAGATCAAACCAATCAATTCTAGAGGAAATCAACCCTGAATATTCATTGGAAGAACTGATGCTGTAGCTGAAACTCCAATACTTTGACCACCTGATGTGAAGTGCTGACTCGTGAGAAAAAACCCTGATGCTGAGAAAGATTGAAGGCAGGAGGAGATGGGGACAACAGAGGATGAGATGATTGGATGGCATCATCAACTCAATAGACATGGGTTTGAGCAGGCTCCCGTAGCTGGTGAAGGACAGGGAAGCCTGGAGTGCTGCAGTCCATGGTGTCACAAGGAGTCGGATGTGACCGAGCGACTGAACAAATGTCAGTCTTAAAGAAAAGTACCTGTTATGTGAGCAAATATTTATATGTTTCAGTTCAGTCACTCAGTCATGTCTGACTCTTTGCGAGCCCATGAATTGCAGCACGCCAGGCCTCTCTGTCCATCACCATCTCCCGGAGTTCACTCAGACCCACGTTCATCGAGTGCGTGATGCCATCCAGCCATCTCATCCTCTGTCATCCCCTTCTCCTCCGGCCCCCAATCCTTCCCAGCATCAGAGTCTTTTCCAATGAGTCAACTCTTTGCAGGAGGTGGCCAAAGTACTGGAGTTTCAGCTTTAGCATCATTCCTTCCAAAGAAATCCCAGGGCTGATCTCCTTCATAATGGACTGGCTGGATCTCCCTGCAGTCCAAGGGACTCTCAAGAGTCTTCTCCAACACCACAGTTCAAAAGCACCAACACAATGGAAATGTTTTGCTACACACAGTCCCGATGACATCAAAATGTACTTTTGCATAAAATATTAACTACTGTTTTTCTACTTTGCTATTAAGGAAATAGATATATGTATTCAAAATAGTGTCTTTCCTGGTGGCTCAGATTCAAAATAGTACCAAACAATTCTAAAACAATTCTCAAATACATGCAATGAAGCTTACCTGGTTCTTATATTTAACATTTTTTAAATTAAAAATTTGCATAATTTGTTTAGTAGATGAACCATATAATTGATGCTTATAAGCTTTCAGTCATATTATATAACCTGTTGAGTTTAAACATACATTTATTATATATCTGGGAACTTAATATTCCCTTGTATACGTAATGCTCAGTATTTGACTCCATATATATATGTATGTGTTGGTGTGGGTGTGTGCACTAAGTCACTTCAGTCACGTCTCTTTACAACCTTTTGGACTGTAGCCCATCAGGCTCCTCCATCCATGGGATTCTCTAGGCAAGAATACTGGAGTAAGTTGCCATGCCCTACTCATGCCACCTCCTCACTTGCTTGTGTGTTCAGTCACTCAGTCATGTCTGACCTTCTGACCCCATGGATTGAAGCCTGCCAGGCTACTCTCCATGGGATTATCTAGGCAAAAATACTTGAGTACTTCTTCTCCAGGGAATCTTCCTGACCCAGGAATCAAAACTGTGTTTCCTGCGTCTCCTGTATTGGCAGGGAGATGTTTTACTACTGAACCACCTGCAACAGTTCAGTACACACATACACAAACACAGACACACATATATGTATGTATGAAAAGTGAAAGTGAAACTTGCTCAGTCACGTCTGACTCTTTGCGACCCTGTGGGTTATACAATCCGTGGAATTCCCTAGGCCGGAAGATTGGAGTGAGTAGCCTATCTGTTCTCCAGGGTCTCCTTGCAGGTGGATTCTTTACCAACTGAGCTAACAGGGAAGCCCATGTTGGAGGCTTCCCTGGTGGCTGAGTAGCAAAAAATCTGCCCGTCAATGCAAGAGACCGCATGTTCAATCCCTGGGTCAGGAAGGTCACTTGGAGAAGGAAACAGCAACCCATTCCAGCATTCTTGTCTGGAGAATCCCATAGACAGAGGAGCCTAGTGGGCTAAAGTCTTTAAGGTCATAAAGAGTTAGACATGACTGAGTGACTAAGTACCTGTGTGTGTGTTTCCCCTCATTCTTGCCTGCATTTCTTTCCATCTCAAGCCTAAAATGAGAGATTTCTCTTTTAACTTGAGTGACAACTACTCTGAAAAATCTATCCCTCACTAAAATTGTCCATCTGGAGGCATAAAAGGTAAAGGGAGCTTAGATAAATGGAAGAAAAATGGCCTGATAGCATACTTTTAATTTTATATCTCTGCTTCACTTTTTAATTTCCTCTCATGTGATCACTGATCCATTCAAAATCTTGATGATATTTTGATTACATTCACTTAAGAATTAAGGACCTGTCTCATGGTTTAGTGGCTTGGAAAAACCACTATTGGTTGGGAAAAAAAAAAAAAAAACATTTAAAGAAACAAGCAAAGTTCTCTTCCTTTCTTTAATTATATCTAAAAAAATTTTTGGAGAATAATAGTAGATGTGTATTCTTGAGATTGTGATAGAAAGTTTAAAGAAAATAAACAGAATTACCTTTGGAATGAATTTTGAACCACAACTATTACTGGAATATCACATTACATAACACTCTTGTGCATACAATATAAAACATGATCAGTCTATGTAGAGGGAAGAGTGATCTCAGCTGAGGTAAATATAGAAATGAGAAGTAACTAGTATAGATGATGAGACTCAGGACTTTCATTCGCATTTTATAATGAAAAATTGCTTGGATTTTATAACAAGTCTTTGAAAAACAGCATATGATAAAAAAAAATATCTTAGGGCTTTCAGCAAAATAGAATTTTTCTATGCTTGGTACAAATGTGGAAATGCTACTGACAAGAAAGGGAAGAAAAGCATCTGGGGCTGAATTTCTCCACATGGAAATAAAAGAACATTTGATTCCATAATGGAATGGAATGGAATTCAACAACAGATCCATTTCAGTTACCATACTAGAAGCATAAATGTATGAAATTTACATAAGTAGGAGACTGTTTTCATATGCTTGAGTTGTTCTCCTATGCTAATTTTATTGTCAATATTTTCCAATTATCTTTGCACCAATATCTTATGTTAAACCATTTTTTTCTTTATCATCAGACCTGGCATATGTTATCCACTATTTTGGAAGTCTCTTAAGCTTGGGAGACACTGAAAAGCTATCTTATTTCTGGAAATCCATGAGATGCTTGATAACTTTCTGGCACACAACCAGAATAAACTGCTTATTTGGCCATCTCTTCTTAATGTAATATACCCCATGATACTCACTAACATAACTGCACTGTTGAAATGATAAATACACCTTTACTTAAATCAGAAAAGTCAAGTCATATTCAAGACACTAAAGTGAAAGTTCAAATGTCAATTCTACTTGTGAAGTTAACCCAGACTTTATTTCTAAAATATAAAAACAAAAATACAATGAAAGAAATGTATTGACAGTACACATGTGTAATGTAGTGTGTTCAAGTTATAATGTAGTGTGTTCAAGTTATTTGTCCACCTATCTACTAAACTCTGAAATCTGGTAGCCTAACCATTTAGGCTATTATGAGGCAACCAAATACCAAATAGACATAGTTGATCTAAATCTAATCTTTTTTATCAGGCATAGTCCCTGGCTCAATTTAATTGATCAGCAGAATTCAGGATTACAAATTCTGTTCCCTTACATCAAAAATATACAGAAATTCTACACTTCATTTTATTATAGTTTACAGAATAGTGGTAAAAGAACAATAAAAATTCTAGGATGCATGTGTTTGTGTGTTACAGTTCAAGAGATTTATTTGGAGGTTGCACTCTCATCCCAGTCTTAGTTCCATTGCTCATGGCAATATCTTTAATGATACTCTTTTGGGAGAGGATTCTTTCACCACAAGAGAATCTTAATAAATTATTTTCTACTAAAAATATTAAAGAAGATTTTATTTAAAGGTCATAGTATCAGCCATATATTTTCCTGAATTATTGTTAAAACTGGATTATTACTGAATCCAGGTCTTCTAATGGAATCAATACATCCTATACCCCATAGCCAGAGTGATCTAACCAATCGGTCTGGGCATGCTATTCGTCTATTCAAAATGCTTAAAAATTCTGATTGAGTCACAGTAGAAATATCTTTTTGCTTTTAAGTGTTCCTACCTGTATCACTAGGTATATGCTCTTAGAGGCCCATATACCCTATCTTTTATGGTGTTTGTGTGTGCTAAGTTGCTCAATCATGTCTGACTCTTTGTGACCCCAAAGACTGTAGCCCACCAGGGTTCTCTGTCCATGGGGATTTTCCAGGCAAGAATACTGGAGTGGGTTGCCAGGCCCTCCTCCATGGGATTGGAGCATCACACCTTATTCTTTAAATCTGTTGAAAATACAACTAGCCATATCTCAATTCTATTTATATTAAAACAAAACTAGAGAAACTTGCTGTTATTTATATACCATTTTATTTATTACATATCTGCTCCTCAATAGAATATAAATTCTAAGGTAGCACAAAACACATTTTATTATTAACATTTGGGGAAATCATGTAACCTAAGATGATGCCTGGATCAAAATGAACTTTTTTACTACATTTAAAAATAGAATATATTTTTGTTTAAAAATGATCTTGCAGTTATATCTGTAAACATTTTCACAATTCCCAAATTTAAAGCCTCCTTTCAAAAAATAAATATTAAATTAATTTAAAATTGTTTTATAGAAATTAAGAATTTTTCCAAATAGTATTAAATATATTTCTCTGTTAATGTTCTGAAACAAAATGGCATCACTGAAACTCTTGTCTAGTTTCCGAGATAATATTAACTTCACTGGAGCATTTTTTGCACTAGTTTATTGTTTGTCTAACATTTTATATAAAGATCAAACAAATCTCACAATTATTTAATATTTGAAAAGCCTCCATATTGGTAATTTTTCCTATAGTGTTATAAAGCTATAATAACATTAAGATATTAATCACTGTGCTATACTTTTAACACTTGCTTGTATGTAATTCTTCTTGTCATATCTTTATTTTCAACTGTACCTGAATATTACTGAGAAGGCCATGACAACCCACTCCAGTACTCTTGCCTGGAAAATCCTATGGACAGAGGAGCCTGGAAGGCTGCAGTCCACGGGATTGCAAAGAGTCGAACACGACTGATCTACTTCACTTTCACTTTTCACTTTCATGCATTGGAGAAGGAAATGGCAACCCACTCCAGTGTTCTTGCCTAGAGAATCCCAGGGATGGGGGAGCCTGGTGGGCTACTGTCTATGGGGTCGCACAGAGACAGACATAAATGAAGCAACTTAGCAGCAGCAGCTGCTGCATATTGAACTCCCCAGACAGCTTTTTTTTAATTACTGATTTTTAGGTTACACAGCATAATGATTAGATATGATTCATGGGTTGGTGCATGAATAGTAGTCATTTTAAATTCCAGCTGATTCTAATGTATAGCCAGGTCCAAGAATCACTATTTTAGTCCATCAGAAGTATCTACATTTCTTTAGGGAAATTTAGCCTTGTTATAAAAGATCTGCAAGAAAAATCAAACATTTGATTTCCAAGAGCTGGTTGTATTGAGAGAAAAAATATCTTTTTTTTTTTTAAATTTATTTACTTATTTTTAAATTTAACTTTACAACACTCCATTGGGTCTGCCATACATCGACATGAATCCACCACAGGTGCACACAAGCTCCCAATCCCGAGTCCCCCTCCCACCTCCCACCCCTCAACGTCTCTCTGGATCATCCCCGNGAAGTAATCAGAATGGAATCCACTGAGAGAATGAAGGCAACAGTTTTTATTGCACCAATATGAAAGACACAAGGGAAAGATGAGATTATTCAGCTCTCCAGGGATTCACTGAACTGCATACTTAGAGAAGAAAAGGACATGATTTTGGAGCAGATCCAAGCAGATTCTGAGACAAAGGAATGATAGCTACTGATGGAGAGAGAGAATCAGTACCTTGAAACGGCCCAGAATCATGTCTGACCAATACCAAGGACAATTTTGAATGTTGAGTCAAAACCTGAAAAACACTCCTGACTGTTTAAGAATGTACTTCCATCAGCAGAGCTGCAAAGCTTTCATAGCTAAGCTCATCATCTTGTTGGTCTCTGCTGAGGGTCCTCCGTCTTCAACTATCTACCCACTGTCTATGGATGAACAAGAAGCAATGATGTCATTTCACCGAATAAGACAGTAAGACATTCAGTTCAGTTCAATCCCTCAGTCATGTCCAACTCTTTGTGATCCCATGGACTGCAGCACACAAGGCTTCCCTGTCCATCACAAACTCCCAGAGTTTACTCAAACTCATGTCCATTGAGTCAGTGATGCTATAAAACCATCTCATCATCTGTCATCCCCTTCTCTTCCTGCCTTCAATCTTTCTTAGCAACAGGGTATTTTCAAATGAGTCAGCTCTTCCCGTCAGGTGGCAAAAGTATTGGAGTTTCAGCTTCAATATCAATCCTTCCAATGAACACTCAGGACTGATCTCTTTTAGGGTGGACTGGTTGGATCTCCTTGCAGTCCAAGGGACTCTCAAGAGTTTTCTCCAACACCACAGTTCAAAAGCATCAATTCTTCAGTGCTCAGCTTTCTTCACAGTCCAACTTTCACATCCATACATGNATGTTGGCAATTTGATCTCTGGTTTCTCTGCCTTTTCTAAAACCAGCTTGAACATCTGGAAGTTCATGGCTCACATATTGCTGAAGCCAGTCTTGGAGAATTTTGAGCATTACTTTACTATTGGATAGTGCCAATTTGTGTAAAGCCTGAGTTGTTTATCAAACTCAGGAAAAGTCAAACTGGAAACCCTGTTTCTATTGCAATAGATATCAGCTAAAATATTTGTCCAAATCCTTTAATTTTCCAAATGTTATTTTTAGCAGGAACGCCAAACACATAAAGTTTAGATTTGGGCAAATATTTCAGGAGGATGTACTCAAGATTTTAGGTTTCTTTCCTTTCCTTTCCTTTCCTTTCTGCTCCCCACCCGGCCCTTGAATTCTCTGACAGCCCTAAACTCTCTCCTTGGACAGTTTATGTCCATAAAACTGTGCTTTTCTGCTTATATTTAAACCAGCCTCATATCACAATGACAGGGGTGTGACTTTGGGGAAATGTAACATAATTGTGAATGTCACTTGGTGAATTTGTTTTTCTTCTTTCAAGGGTTGATTGATAAAGACGATACGATCCATGTATAGAATGGAATATTATTCAGCCATAGAAAGGAAAAGATTAGGTTATGTGGATGGACCTAGAGTCTGTCATACAGTGTAAAGAAAGTCAGAAAGAGGAAAACGAATACCGTACATTAATGCATGCATGTGGAATCTAGAAAAATGGAACAGATGAACCTAGTTCTGATACCTGGTTTGTGTGCATTGTTGTCAGATGGCTTGAATCAAAGAGGTCAACAGGGGACCCGGATCAGCAATCTTGATCCTTTTGATAGCACACAAAAATTCACAAACTGCCACTTTGGGCTTAAGTGCAAAGCAAAGTTTATTAGAGTACAGAGACATTCTCAGAGGGAGAGTGGGCCTCTGTGAAGTAAAACCTGCATTCTATGAAGTGAAATCAGCACTACTATACATGCTTAAAGGTATTTATTTATAAGGAGCTGTTCTGTGAGTAGACGGGTGCAATTGTGGGTGAGTGACAGAGGTTTGCTATTTGATTGACTATCCTGAGTTTTATAACAAGTTCATTACTGCATATGCCCCTACCCTTGATTCACTAACAAAAACCCACCTGGGGGAGGTCAAAGACACATGTAGATTTTATTATAATNATTGTGGGTGAGTGACAGAGGTTTGCTATTTAATTGACTATCCTGAGTTTTATAACAAGTTCATTACTGCATATGCCCCTACCCTTGATTCACTAACAAAAACCCACCTGGGGGAGGTCAAAGACACATGTAGATTTTATTATAATGTTGGTTTAATGAGTTTGAGTTTACTAGAGGTTATAGGTCTGTCTGGGCTTCTCTGGTGGCTCAGATGAAAAAGAATCCACTTGCAGTGCAGGAGACATGGGTTCAATCCCTGGGTCGGGAAGATGCCCTGGAAAAGGGAATCCTACCCACTCCAGTAGTCTTGCCTGGGAAACCCCATTAACATAGGAGCCTGGAAGGCTACAGTCCACGGTGTTGCAGAGTTGCACATCTATATGCCTGTCTATCCTGGTATGCACAGGCCAGGGAAGTTCTCTCATGATACCATTCTCACTGTTTACTGGGATAAATTGCCCACCACTTGACCATAGTTTCACCCGTTCTGGGTGAGGTCAGGGGAGGGTCTCCTGATGGTTGGGGCCTAACTAGACTATTCCCCTCTTGACTTTACCCAACATCACCTCTTTGCTGCTAATGCCAGAGTAGGGTCCCCAGATGATTGGGGCTTAAGTAATCTCCTTTTTTTTTTCCTTTTCTACTCATGTCACCTCTTTGCTGCTTATGTCTGACTGTCTAACAGTTCCAGGGCAGGAATAGAGACACAGATACAGAGAATGGATATGTGGATACAGAGAAGGAAGGGGAGAGTGGGATAGATAGGGAGATTAGGTAGCACAGGGAGCTCAATTTGGTGCTGTGATCATCTAGATGAGTGGGATGGGGAGATGAGGTGAGAGGGAGCTCTAGGAGGGAGTGGATATATGTATACATATAGCTGATTTACTTCCTTGTACAGCAGAACCTAACACAACACTGTGAAGCAATTATAATCCAATTTAAAAAGGATGGTTTCTTAGTGAGCATAGGAAAAAAAAAATTCTTCTTGCTAGGGCCATTCCTCACTACCTTTGAAGAATTTGTTTATACTTTGTACAGTGTTTGCTATTGTCCATGAGTATTAGAATCACCATTACCAGATGAGGACATGGCAAACTACTCGAGTATTCTTGCCTCAAAAACCCCATGAACAGTATGAAAAGGTACAAAGATATGACACCAGAAGATGATCCTTCCACAGGTCAGGTGTCCAATATGCTATTGGGGAAGAGTGGAGAAATAGCTCCAGAAAGAAGCAGCTAGGCTAAAGCAGAAACAATTCTCAGTTGTGCCTGTTTCTGGTGATGAAAGTAAAGTCTGATGTGATAAAGAACAATATTGCATAGAAAACTGAAATGTTAGTGGGTCATCCATGAAAACAAGGTAAATTTTGTTTTTGTTCATTTGCAAAGTTGTGTTTGACTCTTTGCAACTGCATGGACTGTAGCATGCCAGGCTTCCCTGTGCTTCGCTATCTCCTGAAGTTTGCTCAAACTCATATCCGTTGAGTCAGTGATGCCATCCAACCATCTCATTCTGTGTCATCCTCTTCTTTTCCTGACCTCGATATTTCTCCACATCAGGATCGTTTCCACTGAGTTGGCTCTTGGCATCACATGGCCAAGGTAAATTGGATGTAGTCAAACAGGAGATGGCAAGAGTGAATATCGACCTCTTAGGAATCAGTGAACTTAAATGGCATACAGGTTCCTCACATATGCAGGTAATACCATTCTAATGGCAGAAAGCGAAGAACTAAAAATCCTCTTGGTGAATGTGAAAGAGGAGAGTGAAAATGCTGGCTTGAAACTCAACATTCAAAAAATTAAGATCATGGTATCCAGTCCCATCACTTCATGGCCAACAGAAGGGGAAAATTTGCAAACTGTGACAGGGTTTACTTTCTTGGGCTCTGAAATCACTGTGGGTGGTGATAGAATTAAAAGATGCTTACTCCTTGGAAGGAAAGCTATGACAAACCTACTTGCTCATTCACTTCAGTCATGTTCAACTCTTTGCAGTCCTATGGACTGTAGCCTACCAGGCTCCTCTGTCCTTGGGATTCTCCAGTCTAGAATTCTGGAGTGGGTTACCATTGGTTCTTCCTGACCCAGAGATTGAACCCATGTTTCCTGCAGACAGCGTATTAAAAATCAAAAATATCACTTTGCTGACAAAGGTCCATATAGTCAAAGCTCTGGTTTTTTCAGTAGTCATATACAGATATTATAGTTGGACCATAAAGAAGATTGAGCACTGAAGAGCATATGCTTTCAAATTGTGGTGCTGCAGAAGACTCTTGAAAGTCCCTTGCCCTGCAAAGAGATCAAATTAGTCAATACTGAAGGAAAACATCCCTGAATATTCACTGGAATGACTGTTACTGAAGCTGAAGCTCCAATAATTTGGCTACCTGATGTGAGGAGCCAACTCACTGGAAAATACCCTGATAATGGGAAAGATTGAAGTCAGGAGGAGAAGAGAGTGACAGATGATGGGATGGTTGGATACCATCACTGACTCAATGGATATACGTTTGAGCAAACTCTAGGAGATAGTGAAGGACAAGGAAGCCTGGCATGCTACAGTCCATGGGGTAACAAAGAGTGGTACATGACTTAGAGACTGAGGAACAACACCATCTTTTCCCTGGAAAGAGTATACTTGGTGTTTTATCATGCAGATTGCTCCTTTCCCTGAAGAAGGAAATGACAGCGGGGGAAGCGGGGTGGTAGAGGGTGGTAGGGAAAGGGCCCATAGGACAGATTACCTCATTGGTGGTTGTTGTTATTTAATGTTTAGTCACTAAGTCATATCTGATTCTCTTGTGACCCTATGGACTGTAACCCACCATGGGATTTCCCAGGTAAGAATACTGGAGTGGGTTGCCATTTCCTTCTCTGGGGATCTTCTGGTACCAGGGATTGAACCTGCAACTCCTACTTGGTAGGCAGATTCTTTACCACTGAGCCACCAGGGAAGTCCCTTACCCCATTGCTGCTGACCAGAAAACTTCTGGTTGATTAGAAAGATCATATTTCTGAGGAAGTTTGAAACTACAGTTAGGTTAGGTATTAAATCTAGATTTGTTATCACAGACTTTAGCACCTGTGTGCTAAAGTTAAGACCTGTGTTTTTTCTCTTTAACAATGATCCATGCTATTAGTATTTACTTGAAATTATGCCTTTATTATTTGAGTTAATTATTTCATTGTTTAGCTCTTTAGGAAGGATTTAAGAGAGAGTTGCATCTAACAGGGCTTTCCCAAAGGTTCAAGTGGTAAAGAATCTGCCTGCAGTGCAGGAGGCACAGGAGCTGCGGTTCAATAAGCACAAAGATACAGAGTATGTTGCTGTTTTGCTTTTGCTCAATCCTTTCCGACTTTTTGCAACTCTTTTGATTATAGGCTGCTAGGCTCCTCTGTTCATGGGATTTTTCAGGCAAGAATATAGGAGTGAGTTGCCATTTTCCTCCTCCAGAGGATCTTCTTGATCCAGGGATCAAGACTGTGTCTCCTGTATTTCCTCCATTGCAGGCAGATTTTTTTATCCACTGAGCCACACAGTATGCTAACAACATATAAATGATATTATAGTCAGGTAAGGATTTTAATTAAAATAGAAAGAGATTTGTATAGAGAGTTTTTTATTGGCCAGTAATTTTCCAGATAGAATAAATGTGCTCAAAAGTGATCTCTCTAATCATATGTTAATAATTTTGCATGTAACTTTGTTTCATTGGAGATGGGGGAATGTAACATCATGAAACTCAGAACTGGATTTCAAAATATCTGGAATCAAAAACCTGGAGAAGAAGGAAATTCACCTCAATAGCATACATCTATTAATATATATGGCATTTGAATATTATTTTTGTAAACATGTACATACAGATATACATATATAAAATATACATTATTTTGTCTAATTCTAAATGTTTAAAAGGCTGTGATGGCCACAACCTCAAAACCCTCCTACTGTACTCTGAGTGGGCAAAATCCTGTAGTAAAGGGTGATTTATATTCTGTAAAGCATGCTTCAGCAGAACAATTCCTTTTGATGTTTTAAGCACACAAATACCTTCCTACACACAAATGCATGACTCTCCTTTGTAATGGCCAAATACCCCTTTTTTTAAAAAATGAAAAAGCTGAGCATGAAAGTCTGGCTATTTATCAATTTCCTGATTAATTTATTGAACTCTATACTACTCTCTTCCATACATTTTAGGGAAGTAGTTTTACAATTGGGTTTCCTGGATGTCCTCCTATGTTACTTGCCACAGGAAAGAAAAATAGGACGTATATTTATCTCCTTGAAAAGGTTAAAACACTATTTTGTAAAATTTTCCCTTGGGGGTTTTCTAAAAACAACTGAGCCAATTCTGTGTCAAAACACAATGATCACAATGTACACAATGGCAGGACTTTTTGAACAAGCAGCTGGGCTACCTGTGGTTCTCCTTAACAAGTGGGCCAATTCCATCTGGAAATGGAATGAACATGAGATATCAAAAGATCAAAACTGTTTGAATCAGCACCTGTTTAACCTGCAGCAGTTAATCTTTCCTGGCAATCTGTTAGAGACATGCATTCCTCAGGCCACGAGAACTATGGAAATTTTTGCTGACTCTGTACTTCTGGGACATGCTCAGTAACAGTTCTTCCCACAAGTGTTTGGAATGTGTCAGCTGTACACTAATACAGCATAGAGACACAATGCCTTTTATTTCCATTTTGATGTAAAGAAGTGAATTAATGGTCAATCTCAAGGAATACAAACCCGTTTATTGTCTAAATTTAATTTCACCAACACATTTCAGATATGTTAAAGTGTGCTAGCAATGATACTAACTAATATAAAACTGATACTTAATGCATGCCAAAATGTGGTCTAAAATTTAATTTAATAATTGAAGGCTGTATACACAATGACCAGTTTTGTCCGGAAAGCTCCATGGACAGAGGACACTGGTGGGCTGCAGTCCATGGAGTTGCAAGGAGCTGGAAATGACTGACCAATTAAGTCATGTCCCTTAGATACAGAATGACAATGACACATAGGTAAGCTCATTGTGTCAGCCACAGTTCTAAGAGATGTACAGTTATTAGCTCAACTAATCAAACATTGGAACAATTTGGAGCCCTAAAGCCCAGGGTACTGAGACACTGAGAAATTAAGTAATTTATCTATAACTATATGATTCACAACTTACAGAACCCATTAATAGAAAATTGGATTAAATATTTACTGAGCATGGCCCTGCCCATCAGAACAAGATGTTTCCCCATAAGTCAGTCTCTCACATCAGGAAGCCCCCATAAGCCTCTTATCCTTCTCCGTCAAAGGGCAGACAGACTGAAAACCACAATCAGAGAAAACTAACAAATCTAATCACATGGACCACAGCCATGTCTAACACAGTGAAACAATGAACCATCCTGTGTAGGGCTACACAAGACAGATGGGTCACGATGGAGAGTTCTGGAAAAATGTGATCCTCTGGATAAGGGAATGGCAAACCACTTCAGTATTCTTGCCTTGAGAACCCCATGAACAGTATGAAAAGGCAAAAAGATAGGACACTGAAAGATGAACTCCCCAGGTCGGTAGGTGCCCAATATACTACTGGAGATCAGTGGAGGAAAAAAAAGAAAAAAACAAAAAAACAGAAAGAACGGAGAGACAGACCCAAAGCAAAAACAAAAAGCAGTTGTTGATGAGACTGGTGATGGAAGCAAGGTCCAATACTGTAAAGAGCAATATTGCATAGGAACCTGGAATGGTAAGTTCGTGAATCAAGGCAAATTGGAAGTAGTCAAATAGGAGATGGCAAGAGTGAACACTGATGTTTTAGGAATCAGAGAACTAAAATGGACTGGAATGGGTAAATTTAACTCATATGACCATTATATCTACTACTGTGGGCAGGAATCCCTTAGCAGAAATGGGGTAGTCATCATAGTCAACAAAAGATTCCAAAATGCAGTACTTGGATGTAGTCTCAAAAATGACAGAATGACCTCTGTTCACTACCATGACAAACCATTCAATATCACAGTAATCCAAGTCTATGCTCTGACTAGTAATGCTGAAGACGCTGAAGTTGAACGGTTCTATGAAGCTCTACAAGAACTTTTAGAACTAACATCCCCAAAAATGATGCCCTTTTCATTATAGGGGACTTGGAATGCAAAAGTAGGAAGTCAAGAAATACCTGTAGCAACAGGCAAATTTTGCCTTGGAGTACAGAATGAAGCAGGGCAAAGGTTAATAGAGTTAGGCCAAAAGAAAACACTGATCATAGCAAACACTTTCTTCCAACAACACAAGAAAAGACTCTACATATGGACANGTCAAGAAATACCTGTAGCAACAGGCAAATTTTGCCTTGGAGTACAGAATGAAGCAGGGCAAAGGTTAATAGAGTTAGGCCAAAAGAAAACACTGATCATAGCAAACACTTTCTTCCAACAACACAAGAAAAGACTCTACATATGGACATCAACAGATGGTCAACACCGAAATCAGATTGATTCTATTCTTTGCAGCCAAAGATGGAGAAGCTCTATACAGTCAACAAAAACAAGACCAGGTACTGACTATGGTTCAGATCTTGAACTCCATATTGCCAAATTCAGACTAAAATTGAAGAAAGTAGGGAAAACCACTAGACCATTCAGGTATGACCTAAATCAAATCCCTTATGATTACATGGTGGAAGTGAGAAATAGATTTAAGGGATTAGATCTGATAGACAGAGTGCCTGATGAACTATGGATGGGGGTTCATGAGATTGTACAGGAGACAGAGATCAAGACCATCCCCAAGAAAAAGAAATGCAAAAAGCAAAATGGCTGTCTTAGGAGTCCTTACAAATAGCTGAGAAAAGAAGAGAAGCAAAAAACAAAGGAGAAAAGGAAAAACATACCCATTTGAATGCAGAGTTCCAAAGAAGAGCAAGGAGAGATAAGAAAGTCCTCCTCAGTGATCTGTGCAAGGAAATAGAGGAAAATAATAGAATAGGAAAGACTAGAGATCTCTTCTAGAAAATTAGAGATACCAAGGGAACATTTCATGCAAAGATGGGCTCAATAAAGGACAGAAATGGTATGGACATAACAGAAGCAAAAGATATTA
>SJYV01051076.1:309840-373434 GCA_006410875.1 Neotragus pygmaeus
TCAAGGCTGTATATTGTCACCCTGCTTATTTAACTTATATGCAGAGTACATCATGAGAAACTTTGGGCTGGATGAAAAGCACAAGCTGGAATCAAGATTGCTGGGAGAAGTATCATTATCCTCAGATGTGCATATGACATCACCCTTACGGCAGAAAATGAAGAACTAAAGAACCTCCTGCTGCAAGTGAAAGGGGAGAGTGAAAAAGTTGGCTTAAAGTTCAACATTCAGAAAAGTAAGATCATGGCATCTGATTCTATCAGCTCACGGCAAATAGATGGGGAAATAGTGGAAACAGTGGCAGACTTTATTTTTTTGGACTCCAAAATCACTGCAGATGGTGACTGCAAACAGGAAATTAAAAGATGCTTACCTCTTGGCAGGAAAGTTATGACCAATCTAGACAGCATGTTAAAAAGCAGAGACATTACTTTGCCAACAAAGGTCTGTCTAGTCAAAACTATTGTATTTCCAGTAATAATGTATGGATGTGAAAATTGGACTATAAAAAAAGCTGAGTACCGAAGAATTGATGCTTTTGAACTGTGGTGTTGGAGAAGACTCTTGAGAGTCCTTTGGACAGCAACGAGATCCCACCAGTCCATCCTAAAGGAGATTTAGTGTTCATTGAAAGGACTGATGTTGAAGCTGAAACTCCAATACTTTGGCCATCTGATGTGAAGAGCTGACTCATCTGAGAAGACCCTGATGCTAGGAAAAATTGAAAGCCAGAAAAGAAGGGAACGACAGAGGATGAGATGGTTGGATGGCATCAACAACTCAAGGGACATGTGTCTGAGTAAACTCCGGGAGTTGGTGATGGACATGGAGGCCTGGCATACTGCAGTCCTTGGGGTCACAAAGAGTCGGACATGACTGAGTGACTGAAATTGAACTGAACTGACAGAGCTGGGATTCAAGCATGTGTCATCTGAATACAGGGGTCACGTTCTTGATAAGAATACAATGCTGCCGGGAGATGCACATTCACTGGAAACATTTCCTTCAAACAAACATGTACTGAAATATACATAAATACTAGGAAAGTTATATTGTTTAAAATGTATAATCCAGATCTTTACATATTAACTATTGTATTGAATTTGCTTTTGTATTTTATTGTGTCAGGTAAAAAAAAAATTTATAATATGTTTAAATATATTAACAATATAGCACATTTCTCAAACCATATTAACTGCTTGAGAAATTTATGACTATGCAATTAAAAATGACAATTTGCCTATTATTACTCTCCATTTTTTCAGATTCAAGCTGTTGTGTGTGTGCATGATGTATACAAACAGTCTAGTGGTAGTCTGAATTGTTCAATCTGTGAAGTCTCTTTAGTGTTTAAACAAAAATAAAAATGCATTTTTTATTTTCACCAAGAACTTTATTGAATCATGTAGTCATCATTTTGTTCCACTGCTTTCTGCCACTTTTCAGGCAACTTCTTNCAAACAGTCTAGTGGTAGTCTGAATTGTTCAATCTGTGAAGTCTCTTTAGTGTTTAAACAAAAATAAAAATGCATTTTTTATTTTCACCAAGAACTTTATTGAATCATGTAGTCATCATTTTGTTCCACTGCTTTCTGCCACTTTTCAGGCAACTTCTTAATTCTATCTTCCCAAAATATTTTTATCTTTTTTTGAGTAAAGAACTATTCAAAGTGCCTTTTACAGTCTTCCAGGAAATGGAAATTTTAAGGAAAATTTTGTAAAAGCCAAAGTAAATGGAAATCTGATGGTACAATGTCTAATGAATATAGCAAATGAATCAGAACTCCCTAGCCAAGCTGTAACTGTTTTTGTCTCGGTCATCAAAGAAATGTGCCACCTTGTATTCTCCCAATGGAAGATTAAGAATTTTCTGTTGAATAATTCCAGGTGATTTTTGTTGTATGATGCCTTCAGTTGGTCTAATCAGGAGCAGTGCTTGTTAGAATTAATTTATGACTTTCCTGAAGAAGCTCATAACAGAGGACTCCTTTCCAATCTCACCATATACACAGTATCACTTTCTTTGGATGAAGATCAGTCTTTGATGTGGTTGGTGGTTGGTTTATTTTGCTTGCCCCACAATATCTTCCATTCCACATTATTGATCAGTAACCACTTTTCACAACCCATCAGAATTTGTTTTCCTTCCATCTTCAGTATTAAATTGGCTATTCAAAAATTTACCAATTTTGATAAGGTTGTTTTTAATTGTTGCTGATACAACAGCTGTCACAATACAGCTGTCACAATACAGCTGTCACAAAACAGTCTAACAAAATTGTTCAGAATGATGCTAAAGGCAACTAAGTGCTACTAGAGCCATCTTATATATAAAAAAAAAAATAAAAATGAAGCTTTTGGCCAACCTAAATATTATTCTTTTAATCAACTCACTTTAACACAGTCAGAGTCTATGTAATACTTTGGGTAGAAATATATGAGTATAATTTTTTTTCACTCTAAGAAGCCAAGCAGCTTACATGATGAAATCCAGATAAGTCATAGTTCAATTATACATGCAATTATTATCTTTTCATAAAATATTAACACTCTGGTGGCAGTTTAAAAAGATGTACACAGATTTCATAGAAAGAATAATTCTGAAAAAATATTTCAACTGTAGACAGATTTTATAAATGTTACATTTCTCAGTTTTGAATAAATGAGATCATTATAAGTAATTCATTATATCAGCACAAGTCATAAAAATACTCAGGCCACAGAAAACTTACTGTTTCTACAATTTTCTTCCTTAGGTCACTTTTATTGAGTGATAATTATGTCTGGCTGAAATCCATCCATTTCCACACATTCTAAACATCTCAGACTCTAAAGACAGACAAAACTAGGTTTTAACTTAAGCTTTGGCAGAATTCAGTTGTGTAACCTAGGACATGTAGCTACTGCTCTTGAATTCTCATTTGGATTATGGAGATAACAATAAAATTCATCTCATACATATATATATGTATATGAGTATATATTAAGTCTATATATATGAGTATATATTAAGCACGATAATATAAAAAAAATAAGTTCATGTTGGGGATAAACACAACATATTCAACACACCAGGGTGACCAACCACCCCAACTTGCTCCAGATCACCTTAGTTTTGCCAGTGAAATCCCTCTGTCCCAAGTCGGGACAGCTGGTCACCATATGGAACTCACACAAATAAATATACATTACATGTATGTATCTTCATACTTCTGGGAATGCTAGTAAGTATTTTAAACTCTGGATAAAAAGATAGATAAATCCCTAACTAACTAGTGATATACAGTGATTACATCAGCTATCAAAAACTTAACTGTCCTGGAATTTCAACAACCAATACTATCAAAGGTCATGAAGAGGACTTCTCTGGTAGTTCAGTGGTTGAGAATCTCCCTGTCAATGCAGGGGAATGAGTTTAATCCCATGTCTAGGAAGATTCCACATGCCAAGGGTCAGCTAAGCCTGACTGCTACAACAAGAGAAACCATCACAATAAGCCAGTGCACTGCAATTAGAGAGTAGTCCTCATTCACTGCAAGTAGAGAAAGCCTGCACACAGCAATGAAGGCCCAGAGCAGTTGAAAAAATAAATAAACAGAAACCAAAACAAACAAACAAAAAAACCCCAAAGATCGTGGAGAAAAAAAAATTCTTAAAAAGCAAAACAGATGCTAACTTTCATGAGTAGGGTTCTTGTGGTTTACTCATATAAGAAGCAATCATTCTCAATCCAACAATTATTCCCCCAAACAAGTCTATCAAGGTTTGTTATTGACTTTGCAAACTAATAGCAGAATAGAAGCAAAATCATAGGCTGAAGAAAAAGGCGCTATTGACATTCACACTCAGGATTGAATGTCTGGTACTTCCTAAATGACAGTAATGTTCGAACAATGGTATAGAGCTCAAGGCTCTCACAAAAATATTTAAAATTAAGGATGAAACAGTAGGTCTACTTCATTCATACAGTTTAAAGTATGAGCCTGCAGCTGAGAAGAATGTAGAAACATGAGCAAATCTAGTATCATTTATTGAACAAACAATTAGGGCAAAGACAAGGCTGTCTTCTTGCCTCAAGGCATAGCAGAAAGAAATGCAGAAATTTGACAATATGCAGTATTACATTCACCATTTCCTGTAGTATCATTACAGAAGGATTTGTGTATTATTCTCAGTTCAGTTCAGTTCAGTCACTCAGTTGTGTCGGACTCTTTGCAACCCCATGGACTGCAGCACGCCAGGCCTCCCTGTCCATTACCAACTCCCAGAGTTTACTAAAAGTCATGTCTGTTGAGTCAGTGATGCCATCCAACCATCTCATCCTCTGTCATTCGTTTCTCGTCCTGCCTTCAATCCTTCCTAGCATCAGAGTATTTTCAGATGAGTCAGCTCTTCGCATCAGATGGCCAAAGTATTGGAGTTTCAGCTTCAACATCAGTGCTTCTAATGAACACTCAGGACTGATCTCCTTTAGGATGGACTGGTTGGATCTCCTTGCAGTCCAAGGGACTCTCAAGGGTCTTCTCCAACACCACAGTTCAAAAGCATCAATTCTTCGGTGCTCAGCTTTCTTTATAGTCCAACTCTCATATTCATCTGTGACTACTGGAAAAACCATAGCCTTGACTAGACAGACCTTTGTTGGCAAAGTAATGTCTGCTTTTTAATATGCTGTCTAAGTTGGTCATAACACTCCATCCAAGGAGTAAGCGTGTTTTAATTTCATGGCTACAGTCACCATCTGCAGTGATTTTGGAGCCACCAAAAATAAAGTCTGTCACTGTTTCCACTGTATTCTTCTAATAAACATTTTTTGGGTGCCGAACATATCCTAGGAATACAATAATGAACAAGAGAGATAATGTCCCTGTTCATTCCACATGAAAATGACAAAAATATTAATAAAAAAAATAATATTGAATAATGAAAAGTGGATAGAAGAAATAAGGTAATTTGATAAAGAATGACTTGGAGGGCACTTTAACAAAGGATGGTCATATTGGGTGCCTCTAGAGATATGTCCCTTGAGTTGAGATCTAAATGATAAGAAGCAACCTGCCTTGAGCCCAAGGAGCCTCCCAGTCCAGAGAAAGAAGGGGCCCAGGACTGGCCTGAAGAAGAGGAACAGAGAAAAGAGTGCTACATAGTGCAGTGGTCCCTTGTGGTGTAGTGATGAGAGAGATAGAAGCCTGAGGCATGGATAAAGATGAGATCTTGTGGGCCATGAGACCATGATAAGGTTGCTCTATGAAGCCAGTGGAGGGTGTTAAACAGAGGACTAACCCGATCTGATCTTTATATGTATTAGTCTCCTAGAGCTACTGCAACAAAGTACCACAAACTGCATGGCTTAAACAACAGATATTGGGCCTTCATGATGGCTCAGTGAAAGGATCTGCCTGCCAGTGCAGGAGACATGGGTTTGATCCCTGATCCAGGAAAATCCTACATGCTGCAGAGCAACTAAGCCTGCTCCACAACTACTGAGCCTGTGCTGTAGAAGCCAGAAGCTGCAGCTACTGAGTCCTTGCGCCCTAGAGCGTGTGCTCTACAACAAGAGAAGCCACTGCAGTGAGAAGCCTGTACACCACAGCTAGAGAGTGGCCCCTGCTCACTGCAACTAGAGAAAGTCCATTGGCAGCAATGAAGACCTCAGCATGGCCAAAGATAAACAAACAAATAATAATAAACAAAAATTTATTCCCTAAAAGTTTGAGAGGCTAGAAGTCTGAATCGAGGTGTCGGCCATGCAAAGCTCTCACCAAAGCCTTTATGGGAGATACTTCCTCGCTTCCTCCAGGAATTTATGGATATCCCCTGCCTTTACATGGCTTGTGACAGTACAACTCCAATCTCTGCTTTGATCTTCCCAAGGCATCTTTCCTGTGTGTCGTCTTAAACAGGCCATCTGCTTATGAGGACTCATCTTAACTGATTATGCCTGCAACTCCCCTATTTCCAAATAAGGTCACATTCTGAGGTACTGGAAGTTAGGACTTTGAGATATTGTTTGGGGACACAATTTTACCTTTAATGACACAGATAAGAGATCATTTCTGCCTTTCTATAGCAAAAGGGATTTGAAGGGGCAAGAGTGAGAGGGGACCAGTTAGGAACTCACTGCCATAGTTCAGGTAAGGGTAAATTTGTGTCTTGTTCTAAGTTATTAGCAGTGAACACTGACAGATGATACTGTTGGAGAGAAATGCACCAGACTTTCTTATAAATTGAAAAATAAATAAAGACTATATCAGTTATAATTTTGGCACTTTTAATGGACAGGGAGGCCTGGCGAGCTGTGATTCATGCGGTCACAAAGAGTCAGACACGACTGAGCGACTGAACTGAACTGAACTGAATGTTAACAGCAAAACAGATGAATGATGGTACTAACTAAAATGGCAAATATTGGCAAAAAACAAAGAACACATTTGGGGTACAGGAGGAAATGTCATGTTATCTTTGATACATCAGATCCTTAAGTGGTCATACTTGATTTACCAGTCTGAAGCTCCAAAGAGAGTTATATAAATGGGTGTTTCAGTTACATTAATGTGAGTGAAAGTGAAAGTTGCATAGTCATGTCCGACTCTTTGCAACCCCACAGACTATACAGTCCATGGAATTATCCAGGCCGGAATACTGGAGTGGGTAGCCTATCCCTTCTCCAATGGATCTTCTGGACCCAGGCATCAAACCAGGGTCTCCCGCATTGCAGGTGGATTCTTTACCAACTGAGCTATCAGGGAAGCCCTAATTAAATTTATGTTAATAACACATTAATTTAATGTAATAATACATTAATTTAATGCAATTAATTCACATTAACCCAGGCAACAGCCTGGATGAAAAACCAAATTTCTTTTCAATGAAGAAAGCCAGAACTGAACCCAGAGGCATTTTAATAATCTAAAAAGGGATTACATAGAACTATTTCTGAGGCTTTCAGGACAAATGGAATTGTTAAAAAGAGATAAAAGATGAAATCTAAATAGAATGGAAAGTCTGGAGTTCTATGAAATAATGCTATGTGGTGGTGGTATTAGTGGTAGTGTGTGTGTGTGTGTGTGTGTGTGTGTGTGTTGAAGTTGTCTTAAATATTTTTCCCAGTATGAAGTTCCTTTCTACAGAGACATGGGTATATACTTGCTATTAAATGTTAGGTATAAGTAAAAGTCTGTGTAAGGGGCTACTTTTCTCTCTGGGTCACTGGAGTGGCAGAAGTTAAAGAAATTTTCCTATAATCCATTTACTTTGCTTATTGGGAGGTGAAGGCTTCTGAGGAAAGTCATATGACATAATATAATCTCCTTGTAAATACACTAATAAGTGACCTTCCTGGTTGTAGACTAATGATATTTACTAAGAGAAAGATTCTTATCTATGTAATGCTCTTGCTTGGTAAATAAACTCAGAATTTATGGAAAATGTCACATAGGCTGGTGTATAAAATGGAAAGGTTTCATAAATTAAATGTTCCAAGATGTATCAGGTAATATTTTATGTTTTTCACTTAGATACTCATCCATTCTGTGCCAGAGTGCTTATCCAATGTAGGAAAGAAAGAATCTGAGAAGAGACCATCGACATGCCTGTCCATTCTCTGTGTCTCTATGCCTTTTGATATCTTGCATATTAGTAATGCTTGTTACTGGATAAGATTTCTGATTCTTATGCATCTGATTTGCCAAATGTGTATTTTTTGTTAGGTAAATACTTACTCTTATTCCAGTCTTCTCCTGCCTCCTACAAAACAGCTCCCTTAGACCTCTCTTCACAGAGGCTAAAGTACTGTGGAGCAGAAAAGACACTAGGACTTCCCAGGTTGGTACTAGTGGTAAAAACAAAAGCCTGCTTGCTAATACAGGAGATGTAAGAGACCCAGGTTCAATCCCTGGGTCAGAAAAATCCCCTGGAGGAGGGTAGCAACTCACTCCAGTATTCTTGCCTGGAGAATTGCATGGACAGAGGAGCCTGGAGGGCTACAGTCCATAGCGTCACAAAGAGTCGGACACTACTGATATGATTTGGCATGCATGCAAGAAAAAATGATACTAGAGACCCTGAGTTGTCTATCATAGGGCTCCCTAATTTTAAGTTATGGATATTACTGCTTGGGGTCAGAAAAATACGGGTTACAAAATAATTAGTTTGGCTATTTGAGATCATATGCCTTAAAGAAAGGGGATTCCCAGGTGGCTCAGTGGTAAATAATCCACCTGCCAATGCAGGAGACACAGGAGATGTGGGTTTGATCCCTGTGTTGGGAAGGTCCTCTGGAAGAGGAAATGGCAACCCACTAAAGTATTTTTGCCTGGAGAATTCCATGGACAGAGGAGCCTGGTGGGCTGTAATCTGTGGAATTACAAAGAGTCAGACATGACTAAGCAACTGAGCAGGCATGCATGCCTTAAAAGAAAACTTTCTGTTCATTTTGACACTATCTTATACAATAGTATAAGATATATTATACTAGTATAATAATAGCATATTAATAGTATAGTATTTTCTATAATGTATAAAATCTGCAATACATATTGAAAGGAGTGCAAGGTAGAAATTCCTAATGTTGTCAGACTCTTGGTGTTTAAGAAGTAAAGCCAAGTTATTAGAAAAATGTAAATGTTTTACAATATTCACTTTTTGTAGGTCTCATATACTTCAGATTTCATTGTCCATACATTGAAGGCAAATGCTAAGAGACAGAACTCTATATCAATTATTTAGAAGTTATTATCTAAACTATTTGAGATAGAGAGGTGGCATTTTCAAGCCACAAGCATTGATTTGAACTACTGTTTTTATTCACGTCAAAAGGTCTTCATAATTTTCCTCTTTTTAACTTTTCCCACTGTGCACCTGTCATTTTAACCACATATAACTATTTGGGAAAACTGGCCTCAACAGAACATCAGAGAATAAAAGCATCAGATATCATCTTGGAAGTATTTTTTTTAATTCTTGTTTTATTAATAACTTGGGTATTAGTTTAAGCATTTAGTCCATGTAATAGTAACAAAATAAATGCTCATCTCAGTGTTTTCAAAATCATTCTAGACCTCATCCTCTGCCATCCTTCTCCATGGGTAAATAAACTTAAGGGTCTATCTTTGGCGGCCCACAGACATCTGCAGAGGTCTGACATATTCTGATACTACATGACTCCTGGATTTTTCCTCCTCTTCCCTGCCATCTTCCACAAAGGGTAAAACCTACCTTATCTCTGCTGGCACAGGACAAATCAGTAATTGCCTTTATGGCCTCTTATCACTTCTAAAAGATTTCTGGGAGCCTGCTCTGTCTTGAAAAACTGATATGCCCTCTCCAATCACAGGAAAGCTGCTGCTCTTCCAGTTCATTTCACACAAAACGCTTAAGCATTCTCTCTCAATGCCCCTGGCACCAAGAAAAGCCAGTTCTCTTCTACTATTGTTCCATGTTCACAAGGATACCTCTGTTGAGCTATACTCTATTGGAGTTCAGTGAAAGAATTAGGACAGAAGTTATCTCTATACATTTATTTTCTAAAATATACACTCTAGACAAAAGCCCCTTCCCAAAGATTTTCAACACTACTAGATTCTATTACTTCTTCTGATGACACTTTCAGCCCAGTCATAAAATCTTTCAGCCCAAATCCAAAACCAAACCTAGAATAGAAAATCTGATCTGTAGATTAGGGAATATTTTTCTAAAATCTAGTTTTTGTTTTTGAATATCTTTGGCATTTGGAATGTAAATATACTCTGGGAAAGCAAAAAAAAAAAAGAAAAACTTTTTTTTCAAATTATTATATTTTTTTAGAAATTTTGAAACACTATTTCAGAAATCAAGAGATGATAATTCACTTCTTTATGTTTCAGTGTTCCTCAAGCCACATTTCCCAAATAGCTTCAGATGGTCAAAATGGAAAATGACTGGAGGGTTACAATAAGAAAGGGGAAAAAAGGGAGAAAAATTATCGGAATGTGTAATTACATTACATTAAATAAAGCAATTTCCCTGAAGTTTCGATTCTGGGGAAAGCGCAATGGAGTCATAATTTTTGAGTCTTTGCAAATCCCTACATACAAACAAGTAGGGGAGATAGAAGAAAGGAAAACAAAAAACAATTCANGAATGTGTAATTACATTACATTAAATAAAGCAATTTCCCTGAAGTTTCGATTCTGGGGAAAGCGCAATGGAGTCATAATTTTTGAGTCTTTGCAAATCCCTACATACAAACAAGTAGGGGAGATAGAAGAAAGGAAAACAAAAAACAATTCATGAACCACTCCTAATACTAAACCAAGTGAAAAGATCTTTATGAACCCAAAGTTCTAAGTCACAGTAAAACAAGACCTGCATGGTATCACCATCTATGCAGGAGAAAGCAAAGGGTAAGAATAAAGTATTGGATGGACCTGAGAATCAAGAGCTCCAGAATAATCAGCAGGTACTCAGTAGACCCAGGTTCGACCCCTGGGATGGGAAGATGCCCTGCAGAAAGGCATGGCAACCCATTCTAGTATTCTTGCCTGGAGAATTCCATGGACAGAGGAGCCTGGCAAGCTACAGTCCATGGGATCACACACAGGCAGATACAACTAAACGACTAACAGACACTTAGTAGCGATCACGATGAGACAACTTCATAACACCAGTTGAAATGGAGAGGTTGTGCCTAATCCAGAAGGATGAGCACAAGGAGTCCAGGACAAGATCTATAAGGGACTAGAGTAGCTATCTATAAACTCTTAAAACTTAACATTCAGGACTTCTTTTGATAAGACTCACACTGAGGAAAAAATGCTCAGAGTTGAATCAAAACTTAGTAGAAAAGTGATATTAGAATATAAAAACCCACATGAAAGTGAAGGAGAGAAAAAAAAAAAGAAAGTGAAGGAGATGATACAGCTAGGTTACCACACATTTGATTCTTACACAAGCAAAAAAGGAAGGCCTGTGAAGGTACAAAAAGTATCCTGAACGACATTTTCTTTTAAAAGTTTAGAAAAAACAATTAAAATATAATTAAACAATAGAAAAGTAGCAGCCAAGGAATTATAGCTATTATCTTGCAAAAAATTTTAATGGAGTATAAACTATAAAAATACTGAATCACTATGCTGTAGACCTGAAATTAATATAATATTTTTAATCCACTATCCTTATATCAAAAAGATTATAATGGATTGAATTGTTTCTCAGATTTCATATGTCGAAGTACTAAGCCCCAGTGCTTCAGAATGTGACCTTATTTGGGGATAGGATCTTCAGAGAGGTAATAAATAATAAATTAAAATGAAGTCAAAAGGGTAGGCTCTAATCCAGTATAACTGTGCCCTGATAAAAAGAAGAAAACTGGAGACAGACACACACACAAAGAAAATGCCATGTGAAGATTCATTTATGATACCACAAGTAGTAGTATTTATAAAGCTAGTCTAAGATTGGAGAAGGAAATGGCAACTCATTCCAGTATTCTTGCCTGGAGAATCCCAGGGACAGAGAAGCCTGGTGGGCTGCTGTCTATAAGGTTGTACAGAGTCAGACACGACTGAAGTGCCTTAGCACCAGAAGCAGCAGCAACCTAAGATTGTTGTGTATATAATGTGGGATAATGTTGTGTGTATAAGTGGGCCTTAGGAAGTATCACTACAAACAAAGCCAATGGAAGTGATGGAATTCCAGCTGAGCTATATATATATATATATATAGCTATATATATATCCTGAAAGATGATGTTGTGAAAGTGCTGCACTCAATATGCCAGAAAATTTGAAAAACTCAGCAGTGGCCACAGGACTGGAAAAGATAAGCTTTCATTCCAAACCCAAAGAAAGGTAATGCCAAAGAATGCTCAAACTACCACACAATTGCACTCATCTCACAGGCTAGCAAAGGAATGCTCAAAATTCTCCAAGCCTGGTTTCAACAGTGCATGAACCATGAACTTCCAGATGTTCAAGCTGGTTTTAGAAAAGGCAAAGGAACCAGAGATCAAACTGCCAACATCTGCTGGATGATCAAAAAAGTAAGAAAGTTCCAGAGAAACAACTACTTCTGTTTTATTGACTATGTCAAAGTCTTTGATTGTGTGGATCACAACAAACTCTGGAAAATTCTTCAAGAGATATGAATACCAGACCACCTGATTTGCCTCTTGAGAAATCTGTATGCAGGTCAGGAAGCAACAGTTAAAACTGGACATGGAACAACAGACTGGTTCCAAATAGGGAAAGGAGTACATCAATGCTGTACATTGTTACCCTGCTTATTTGCATATGCAAATATATGCATAGTATATCATGAGAAACGCTGGGCTGGAAGAAGCACAAGCTAGAATCAAGATTGCTAGGAGAAATATCAATAACCTCAGATATGCAGATGACACCACCCTTATGGAAGAAAGTGAAGAGGAACTAAAGAGCNTTTTTTAATTTCATGGCTTCAGTTACCATCTGCAGTGATTTTGGAGCCCAAGAAAATAAAATCTATCACTGTTTCTATTGCTTCCCCAGCTATTTGCATTGAAGTGATGGAACCAGATGCCATGAGCTTTGTTTTTTGAATGTTGAGATTTAAGCCAACTTTTTCACAATCCTCTTTCACTTTCATCAATAGGCTCTTTATTTCCTCTTAACTTTATGCCTTAAATGTGGTTTCACCTGTGTATCTGAGATAATTGATATTACTCCCAGAAGTCTTGATCCCAGCTGGTGATTCATCCAGCCTAGCATTTTGCATGGCCTACACTGTGCAAAAATTAAGTAGGCAGGGTGACAATAGACAGGCTTGATGTACTCTTTTCCCAATTTGGAACCAGTCTGCTGTTGCATGCCCAGTTCTAACTGTTGCAACTTGACCTGAATATAGATTTCTCAGGAGGCAGGTCAGGTGGTCTGGTACTTCCATCTCGTGAAGAATTTTCCACAGCTGGTTTTGATCCAGACAGTCAAAGCCTTTGGTATAATTAACAAAGCAAAAGTAGATGGTTTTTTGGAATTCTCTTGCTTTTTCTATGTTCCAACAGGTGTTAGCAATGTGATTTTCAGTTCTTCTTTCTTTTCTAAATCCAACATGACCATCTGGAAGTTCACGGTTCACGTAGTGTTCAAACTCAGCTTGGAGAATTTTGAGCATTACTTTACTAGTGTGCGAGATGAGTGCAATTGTGCAGTAGTTTGAGCATTCTTTGGCATTGCCTTTCTTTGGAATTGGAATGAAAACTGACCTTGTCCAGCCCTGTGGCAACTGCTGAGTTTTCCAAATTTGCTGGCATATTGAGTGCAGAACTTTCATAGCATCATCTTTTAGGATTTGAAATAGCTCAACTGGAATTCCATCACCTCTACTAGCTTTGTTCATAGTGATGCTTCCTAAGGCCACCTTGACTTCACATTCCAGGATGTCTGGCTCTAGGTGAGTGATCACACCATTATGATTATCTGCATCATGAAGATCTTTTTTGTACAGTTCTTCTGTGTATTCTTGCCACCTCTTCTTAATAGCTTTTGCTTCTGTTAGGTCCATACCATTTCTGTCCTTTGTTGTGTTCAACTTTGCATGGTATGTCTAATTTTCTTGAAGAGATCTCTAGAACAGATTTCCCATTCTGTTATTTTCCTCTATTTCTTAGCATTGATCACTGAGGAATGCTTTCTTATCTCTCATTATTATTTGGAACTCTCCATTCAAATGGGTATATCTTTCCTTTTCTCCTTTGCCTTTAGCTTCTCTTCTTTTCTCAACTATTTGTAAGTCCTCCTTAGACAACCATTTTGCCTTTTTGCATTTATTTTTTGGGGAGATGGTCTTAATCAGAGCCTCCTGTACAATGTCAAAAACCTCCGTTCATAGTTCATCAGGCACTCTGTCTACCAAATCTAACCCCTTAAATCTATTTCTCACTTCCACTGTATAATTGTAAAGGATTTGATTTAGGTCATACCTGAATGATCTTGTGGTTTTACCTACTTTCTTCAATGTCGGTCTGAATTTGGCAATAAGGAGTTCATGATCTGAGCCACGGTCAGCTCCTGGTATTGTTTTTGCTGACTCTATAGAGCTTTTCCATTTGGGCTGCAAAGATTATAATCAATCTGATTTTGGTTTTGACCATCAGGTGATGTCCATGTTTAAAGTCTTCTCTTGTGTTGTTGGAAGAGTGTGTTTGCTATGACCAGTATGTTCTCTTGGCAAAACTGTTAGTCTTTGCCCTGCTTCATTTTGTACTCCAAGGCCAAATGGCTTGTTATTCCAGGCATTTCTTGACTTCCTACTTTTGCATTCCAGTCCCCTATAATGAAAGGGGCATCTTTTCTGGGTGTTAGTTCTAGAAGGTCTTGTAGGTCTTCATTGAACCATTCAACTTCAGCTTCTTCAGCATTACTCTTTGGGGCATGGAATTGGATTATCCTGATATTGAATGGTTTGTCTTGGAAATAGACAGAGTTCATTCTGTCATTTTTGAGATTGCACCCCAGTACTTCATCTCAGACTCTATTGTTGACTATGAGGGCTACTCCATTTCTTCTAAGGGATTCTTACCCACAGTAGTAGTAGATTAATGATTGTCTGAATTAAATTTTCCCATTCCAATCCATTTTAGTTCACTGATTGCTAAAATGTCAATGTTCACTCATGCCATCTCATGTTTAACCACTTCCAATTTACCTTGATTCATGGACCTACGTACCATTCCACACTCCTATGCAATATTGCCCTTTGCAGCATCAGACTTTACTTCCATCACCAGTCAGATCCACAACTGGGCATTGTTTTCGCTTTGGCTCTGTCCCTTCATTGTTTCTGGAGTTATTTCTCCACTATTCGCCAGTAGCATATTGGGCACCTTTCAGTGTCCTAACTTTTTACCTTTTCATACTGTTCATGGGGTTCTCAAAGCAAGAATACTGAAGTGGTTTGCCATTCCCTTCTCTAGTGGACCACGTTTTCTCAGAGCTCTCCACCATGACCCATCTGTCTTGGGTGGCCCGACATAGCATATAATAAATATCAACTTGATAACAATGATTATCTCTGAATAAGTAGAAGTAACTCTTACTGCCTTTTGTCTCATCAGTTCATTTTGAATTATTTTCAATGACTCTGTTGTATGTAAAATAATACAAAACCACATTTTAGAAGTATACATTATTTCACACCTGTTCTTACAAACTCTTCCTTGACAATTTTCTATTACTGGCATAGCAACCACACTTCTCTCTTCAACTTCACAACACATAACCATATTCCAGGAATTCATATTTTGACTTACATTTTCTCAGAAGTCTTTTATGATTCATCCTTTTCAAGTAGAATTGCTTGCTACTTTGTATGAGTCACCATTGAACCCTGAACAAAACATATCATATACAAAATTATATGTGTGTGTGTGTGTGTGTGTTTGAGGTATTTCTGTCTTATAGATTCTTCTTTGTGTGATGATTTATTTATTCAACAAATGCATGGCTAGAATATGTCAAAAAATTGATATGACAAAGCTAGACAGTGTATTAAAGAGCAGAGACACTACTTTGCCAACGAAGTTCCACATACTCAAAGCTATGATTTTTCCAGTAGTCATGTACAGATGTGAGAGTTGGACCACAAGAAAGGCTGAGCACAAAAGAACTGATGCTTTCAAATTGTGGTGTTGGAAAAGACTTTTGAGAGTTCCTTGGACAACAAGGAGATCATCCCAGTCAATCCTAAGGGAAATCAACTCTGAATATTCATTGGAAGAACTGGTGCTGAAGTTGAAACTCCAAAATGTTGGTCACCTGATACAAAGAGCCAAAGCATTGGAAAAGACTTTGATGCAGGGAAAATTGAAGGCAAAAGGAAAAGGGGGTGGCAAAGGGTAGATGGTTGTGAGGCATTACTTATTCAAAGGACATAAATTTGAACAAACTCCTGGTGATAGTAGTGGACAGAGGAGTATGGCATGCTGCAGGCTGTGGGATTGCAGAGTCAGACATGATTAAGTGACTGAAAAATAACAAATGTATGTCACTCTTCTAAACACTGGAGATAGAGCAGTTAACAAAAATCTAAAGTTTGTATCTTCGTGCACTTTTCCTGTTAGTAGAAGAGAGTGGCAAAATGTAGAACAAGTAAGAACTGCACATTTAAATTTGAATCTGTCTTCAGACCCTTCTATCTTGTCCTCCTCCTTGTTACATTCATCTACATCCCAAGGCTCTTCTCTTCATTTTCCAATTTTTATTTCCTGGATTATTGTTACCCTCTTTAACGTTACTCAAATCATCACAATTCTTCCAGTACCCTAACATTTTAGTTCCTCAGTCTCTCTCACTAAATCTCCTATTTTCCAGAGCTGTATCCTCTTCTCTTTCAGCTACCCTTACATATAATAACTGTAGCCCCTCATAACCTCTTTCTGTACCTTCAACTATCCAAATACCATTTTCCTTTTTTTTTTTTTTAGATTAGTCATTGTAGTTCCATATTCTTACAAATCTTTGACTCCATTGGAACCTAGACAACACTGATTCTATCAACTTTTAGTATTTTTTAAGTTCCATATGACCTCACTTATTTCCTTAATCAGTTATAACCTTTTGTATACACCATCAATATATTTGCCCCTCTCACTGACACTTGATTAAAACACCCTAGTTAAAGCCAAGAGTAAACTTATTGTAGGCTATTGTCTCCAGAACTGAAAATACCTGAGAAAAAAAAGAAAACAAAACAATGCTGACTATTCTCACTTTAATATCAGTATCAAAAAACTTCGAGACTTCCCTGGTAGTCCAGTGGCTAAGAATCTACCTGCCATTGCAGGGGACATGGGTTCAATCCCTGATCTAGTAACTAAGATCCTACATGCCGGGGGGCAAGTAGGCCCATGTGTCACAACTACTGAAGCCCACACAACCTAGAACCTGTGGTCTGCCACAAGAGGGTAGCCCCACTAGCCGCAATTAGAGAAAGCCTATTATGTAGCAACAAAGACACAGCACAGCCATAAATAAATACAATAAAGAAATTAATTAATCAAAAAAGTAATAACAACAACTTTAAGTAAGCTTTAATATTTCCTGGAAAAATCATATTTTCCTACCCCATTCTTCCACTTTTCTTTACCCATCTTAATTAAAAACATACTCTCAAGTATACCTCAGCCTCTGTGATTGTCCCATTGCTTTTTTTTATTATAGCAAACTTTCATGTAGAGTCTCTGTACTTTGTTTCTCCTGATTTTCTTCTCCTACTGCTTCTTCAGCTCATACCAATGGGAGGTTTGCCTCACCACTCCAACAAAATTACTCCTATACATATGACCAATGTTACTCACTTTGCAAAATGAAAAGATCAGTTGCTATTTTCATATTTGACTGAGCAGCAGCATCTGACCCATTCTCTCTTCCTTGGTATAATTTCTTCACTGAGGCTTTAGGGATCCAGAGTCATCTTATTTTCTTCCCATACGTTGAGTTCATCTTCTCATTTTCCTCTACTCTCCCTATGATCTCTAAACATTAACATCTAAAGGTACAATCCCAGTTTCTCTAACATTCTTCAGATAATTTCACGTCTTAAATACCATCTACCAAATATACCAAATATATATCTCTATCACATCTCTCCCTACAGTTTCACAGTTAAATGATTAATTATTTACTTGACACTTCCACAAGGATGTCAAAGAGGTGTCTCATTTTTCACATGTCCTAAATCAAATTGCTGGTGATAGGTAATCACTCTCTGGCAACAGTGACTCTAGACTCAGAATATAAATGGCTGTATCTCCAGTTGGAAATTGAACTTGTGGTCAAGGTTTAATAGATGCTAAGAAAAATTAATAAATTTTTAAAAATCTACTATACTGAAATTACTGAGTTGGAGACTGGAAGTAAATCACAGCTGTGATAATTCAAACACAGCCACATGCAAACATAAGCAGCTTTGGAGTGGAGCAGCTCTTTATAAATGCTGTGAGGTGCTTTCAGTAAGTAAGTTATAGATCCTGTGCTGTGTTAATGCAAATGTAGCAGATAGTTATGCAAATGAGGTGCAGTACTAAATTGTAAGTAAAACTAATTATGAACTTATGAGTTAGAATAGTTTCAAGATGCTTTCCACTTAAAGACAGTTTAAAAGGAAAACTTAAAATATTCCAGTTAAATCAAAATGAAAATGAAAGTCGCTCAGTAGTCATTGTCCAACTCTTTGCAATCCATGAAATTCTCCAGGCCAGAATACTGGAGTGGGTACCTGTTCCCTTCTCGTGGGGATCTTCCCAACCCAGGAATAGAACCTAGGTCAAAATAGTTGGAGGCTAATGGGAGTTTGAAGACTTAGTGAAGTTTCTTAAAGCATTTTATTTATCATAGCTGTAGAAAATGCTGACATATTTTTTCCTGACTCTAAGCCATATTCAAATGCCAGAAAAACAGACAAATATATTAAACATTCTTACAGTACATTAAGATAATTCCATAATTGTTTATCTTGAGAACTTGTTTATGAGCATCATGCAGCTATCAAAACCTAGAAAAACCTTACAGTTTGAATCCCCTATAGCATTCAATTATTGGAGGATATAAAAGTGAGAACTACTGATTAGCACACTAACTTGGATTACCATAGTGACAGAAATTTTGAATTCTTGTCTTTATTTTTATGCATTTGTCTGTTGTTTGTATGCAGCAGAATAAAACTTCAAAGGCTATTAAAAAAGGATTCAGCACAACTGAGTTCTGGTCCTCTCACTGGCATCACTATCAGAGTGATTCATAGGAGTCCCTAATCTCCCTGGATATGTTTCTAAATATCTAAAATGAAGAAGAAAGTTAAATAACTATTTAATGAAGGACAATGCTTTTAAAATGTATTATTTACATGCCTAATATCCTTTTAAACTGTAGGATTATATAAAATATTATATAAAGTGATTTCTCTTGTTACTTGAACTTTATTAGATATGGATTAATATTCAAGGAGACAACATATCTTCACTTTCAATATATAGCCAAGCTACAACATTGGATTATTATCATATTAAAGGGCTTCCCTAGTGGCTCAGTTGGTAAAGAATCTGCCTGTAATGCAGGAAACCTAGGTTCTATCCCTGGGTTGGGAATACCCCTTGGAAAAGGAAATGGCACCCACTCCAGTACTCTTGCNGCCAAGCTACAACATTGGATTATTATCATATTAAAGGGCTTCCCTAGTGGCTCAGTTGGTAAAGAATCTGCCTGTAATGCAGGAAACCTAGGTTCTATCCCTGGGTTGGGAATACCCCTTGGAGAAGGAAATGGCACCCACTCCAGTACTCTTGCCTGAAGAATTCCATGGAGAGAGGAGCTAGACGGGCCACATTCCATGGGATTGCAAAGAGTTGAACACAACTGTGCAATTAACTTTCTTTTCTTTCATCATATTAAAAGAGATATAAAGCTCTGAAAGTACAAAAAAATTAACAGTTAGCAAGTATTATAAACTAGAATAAATAAGATGATATGCCATTTTAAAGGTTAACAATGAATTTTCCAAATATGAGTCATCAGGGTCAGAATTGTTATATACTGCAAATATAAAATTTTTATTTGATCACTTTTAAAATGAAATATAAATAGTTTTTATTTTTCCACCTTAGGAAAAAAGTACAAAATACATTTTGTTAGCATTAAATCTTCTTTAAAAGTTCAGTGACATTAAATGTTGATGTGTACATTATTTTGTCTTTCCCTACAGTATGTAGCAAAAAGACAAGATACTATTTCTGCTTGGGTTTAGGAAATATGTACTTCTGTTTTAGTATCAAATTCAAATCTACTTCCACTTAAAATAATTGAATGAAGTAACTAAAAAAGAGACCAAAGTTAAGTAAAAGAATAAACTTAGTTTTAACAGTGAAAATAACATGTAGAAGAGAAGAAAAAAGAAAAACAGTGAGAAAATGACTGGAAATGAAGAGATAAGGAGGTGTTGGTGCTGTTGCTCAGTTGCCCAGTTGTGTCCGACTCTTTGTGACCCCACAGACTACAGCACACCAGGCCTCCCTGTCCCTCACCATCTCCCAAAGTTTGCCCACGTTCATGTCCATTACATCAGTGATGCCATCCAGCCATCTCATCCTCTGATGCCCTCTTCACTTCTGTCTTCAATCTTTCCCAGCATCAGGGACTTTTCCACTGAATTGGCTTTTTACATCAGATGGCCAAAATACTGGAGTTTCAGCTTCAGCATCAGTCTTTCCAACTAGTACTCAGGGTTGATTTTCCTTAAGATTGACTGATTTGATCTCCTTGCTGTCCAGGGGACTTCCAGCAGTCTTCTCCAGCACCATAGTTCTTAGAGAAAAATGCAGTGAGAAAATGACTGGAAATGAAGAAATAAGGTGTAGACAAAGAGAAAGAGCATGGGAATGTGTAGCAAAGGAAGGCAGAAGAAAAGAAGTTTGAATAAATGTGGTCAAAGAGGAAAGTCTTTTTTGAATGTGTCAAACATGATTTCTCCCACAGTCTATTATAGTTTTCAAGCATTATAGAGTTGCCATGTATGGCTGTGAATTCCTAAANAAATCTTTGGTCTCAGGCTAGAGTTTGCCTGAATAGAAGCAACTCTCTGCTGCTTGTTAATCTTCCATAATCTGGCACTTGGGAAGTGTAACATGGTCAGCACAGTATGTTTGGTTAACAGATCACAATAGATAAAGAAGTAGGCAGTTTACCTCTGCTTGGTGGGGTAATATGATTCTGTAGGTTGGCAGAGATGTTAAACCTCTATGTATTTCCACATGAGACATACTCCATAGCCAACTTTGAGGCCATGCAAAGTTGAACTGAAGAAGGCAGCATATAAGCTCTGTGTGTGTGCTTACTCGCTCAGTCATGTCCGATTCTTTGCAACTCCATGGATTGTAGCCCACCAGGCCCGTCTGTCCATGGGATTCTCCAGGCAAGAATACTGGAGTGGGTTGCCATGCCCTCCTCCAGGGGATCTTCCTGACCCAAGGATCGAACCTGTGCCTCTTATGTCTCCTGCATTGGCAGGCAAGTTCTTTACCACTAGCGCCACCTGGGAAGCCCCATATAAACTATCTACATTTGTTTAAATAATATTATGCAAAAGAGAAAAACTCAAATACATACATGGCGCTGAAACAAAATAGTCATTAGAAGCAATTACTTAAATTAAGTAACAATTCAGTATTATTTCAGTGTTTAGCTTTGGAAACAGGAACTGTTATAGATACAGTCATCATAAAAATAAAATCAAGACATTCACATTTGAGGTTGCTGCCTTAATTTTTATCTCCCTATTAAAAGTTGAGTCATATTTACGAATCTTAGTTAGTCATTCCTTTCCCGAATGTCCTTATAGATTCTCAAATATTCTTCAAACCAGCTTTTAAAAATCTTCTTTGCTGATTCTCTCATTAAAGAATTAAAACAAGAATTTTGACACAGCCTCACTATATTTGTTGATTAATTTTTCTTTTCAGCACTAGACTTTGTGATAGCTTATTTCTTTTGTTTCTTGTAACACCCCTATAAGACTGATAATTGCTATTTCCATTTTGCACATAAGGAGGTTCAGAGAAGTTAAGAAACTCAACAAAATTTATTAATCTGGCAAATGGCAAAGCTAGGATTAGATCTGCGGTTGTCTCCAGGCAAGAAATCCTGGCTCCGACATGAAAGTGCTTTTCTTCTAGCTGATTTCCAACCTGTGTTTGCAGAGGGCCTGCCATGCCTCCTCTGGCCTTCTTGGTCTCTTTGTCCTTGCCCCCTGCAGTTACCAGAACAAACTTTCTCTCTTGGACTTCTTTCTCCTGTCCCCAGGTCCTCACCCTCACTTGGGCCTGAATTACTGTGCTTATTTTTTTTTCCTGGTATGAGCAATCCTCCAGACAATGACTGTAGAAGTAGGGATTAGCATTTTGAGTTCCATAAGCTCTTAGGGACTGTCCCTCTTTTTGGGTTGGGGAGCCTTCCTTCCAGTTTTAGGAGTGGTGGAAGTTTCCATGTGAATAATTCTCTTGTTTGCAAAATCATGGTCTGAACTGGCTGCTTAGGTCAAGGCATAGACCTTCAGCAACTCTTTCAAATGATTTGTAACCATTGCTCTGTCACTGGGCAGACGTTTCTTCTTCCTCCTGAAGGGACCTCATTAGCAGCAGAAAGCACAGAACCATATCCTGCATCCAGAGTCAGAGATTCTTCATCAGCCTAGCCCAGCAAGGGCTCCAATCAGTTCAGCTTGCTCAGCATTTTGTTTTTGTTACGGCACATTTCCCTTCTCTGCTTTTTAGAGCAAAATATCAAACACAAATAAAATGCTCCGGATTTCTTTCCTGCTTTGGTCCCAGAACTCTCCACTATAATGTAACGCATTAAGACCCCATCATAAATGTCATACTTAATGGAAAAACATTAGACATTTATCTTTTTTTTCACGTATAGTTAATTTACAATGGTGTGTTAGTTTTAGGTGTATAGCACGGTGATTCAGTTATACATACATATATATTATTTTTCAGATTCCTTTCCCCCCTTGGATATGACAAAATATTGAGTATAGTTCCTGTGTGCTACACAGTAAGTCCTCATTGGTCTTCTACTCCATATATGTTGTGTGTCTATGTTAAGCCAAAACTTCCAATTTCTCCCTCCCCTCTACGTCCCCTTTGGTAACCGCGAGTTTGTCTTCTATGTCTGTGGGTCTATTTCTGTTTCATAAATAAGTGTATTAGCATCCTTTTTTAAAGAGTCCACAGACAAGTAATATCATATGATATTTGTCTTCCTCTGTTTGATATATTTCAGTTAGTACAATAATCTCTAGATCCCTCCATGTTGATGCAAATGGCACCATTTCATTCTTTTTCATGGCCAAGTAATATTCCATCATATATATATATATATATATATGTGCCACGCCTTCCTTATCCATTCACCTTTTCATGGACATTTAAGTTGTTTCCACAGACATTACTCTTTAATAACAGGAAAAGCACAAGGGTGCCTCCATTACCACTTCTATCTAATAGTATTGTGGGGCCCTAGCCAATGCTATAAGACAAGAAAAACTAAATGAGAAGTAATGGGAGATCTGGAGACACCAAACTTGTGGAGCAAACCAATACCCCACAGGGCACTCTTGTTTCTGCATTTCATTACCTCCTCTGTTTCTCCTTCTGAATAACTGCTACTCTTATATATTTTTTCAGGAATGTGTCCAGCCAAGCTGGACTTAGTTCTTCCCTTGAGGCTATTAATGTCATTACTGGAAAACACACTGATTAACTGGTGTTTCTTAGTTTTCTCTGTAGGCTAAAGGGCTTTTTCTGCAGCCTGCATCTGGAACACTCAGGCTTGGAGCATTATAGAGGGTGCTATACTCTGGGACTCCAGAGGTCATCAGATATTAATACTGAGTCCCCTCCTCTAGGAAAAGGTCCAGAAATTTAGAAATTTTCAGTCTGAGGTAGGGACCTCAGAAATCATTTCTGATGCACTGCCCTCTTCAGTTACCTATTCTGGGTCTCACGGAGAATTACCTTTTCAATAATTAAAAAAAAATGCATTATCTGCCTTTTTTTTACTCCAGGAATATTCTGCCAACTATTCCATGATGTTGAAGGGTTTGGAGGTATCCTGTACAAATCCTTCAAACTCAGCAAATTCCAGCATAGACAGTTGACAGTCAACATCACATCCGCCCCATCAACCAGATTTCTGACACAATTCCAGCTACTATTTCAAAAAGCAGCTGGCTCCAATTCCAGGAAAATCAATTGATCCTCAAGGCAGATGGGGATCTTCCAAGGAACTTCCAAATGCAATAAGTATGATTTGATCATTTACAACTACAGGTTTTTATTTTCCCAGTTAACTGCTCAAGTTTCCACATCTCCTACTAAGAGGATGTCTGGTATCTCCTTGAGCCTGGTGCTCACTCAGGACAGTGGGGAGTCTGAGGATCATTTCTGCTCTCATAAACAGCAGTAGTCTCTTGTGTTTGCTTCTATTTGTTATAAAAGCTGTTGTTGAAGGCCAGTCTGCACAATTCTGTGGATGATGCATTTCTAGCAAGCTGCTAGGAAGCCCTCTATAAAGGCCAGGCAATGCGACCTCTATAGAGGACATTATCACCCAAAGTACCTGGGAAGGTTGGGTTTGGAAGAATTTCCATCAGTTTTATTGTTCTTGTGTTTCCTTTGTCACTGGCATGATCTCCCCTTTTGCTCACTATATTAATTTGGTTTCAGGAAAGTTTTCCTACCTGTGGATCTGACTGGGGCCAAATGTCTCTCTTGACTCATATCTCTAGGAGATTTCTCTTCCCCAATTGGGCCAGCAATGATGTTGACTAACTGCCTACTGGGGCGGGGGTGGGGAAGGGTCAGAGCGGGTGGAGGAGGGTCAGAGGGCAGATATCTCAGTGCCATTGCCCCACGGAGCAAAGCAGAATTGCTTCAAGATAGCTCTCTGTTTTCCCTATTCTGAAAACAGGTAAACAGCTCCTGTTTCAGACTTTAATCCATCTGTATTTGGACACTTGTGGCTGATCCACCACTCATGCAGCTCTCACCTGCAGGGTGTGGACTTCTCCAGTTCTGGGGCTCTCCAGGCTGGGAAGCGGGTGGCCCTTGCCCCCTCTCGCTTCCTTTCTTGTTCTCTGATGGGGGATGCAGCTGGAGGGAGCAGAGACCTCTGCTGAATTTCTTTTGGATGTCTGCCTTTCCCCGACCTGAGTTTTTATTGTCTTCCTCTAGTGTTTCTGCACTGGGGTAGGAAAAGGCCCTGGTGATTACTGAGCTGAATCCTGCGGGGCTGAAAACTTCTCAAGAGGCCTCATCTTCTGTGTATGTCAGCCTCAGCTTCTGAGACAGTATAGACAGATTCACCGTATGGGATCAGGTCACCAGAAAACAGCCATCTTGTCCACAGATAGGTGAGAGGATGGCCATTTTCATTTTCTCAAGGTTTTTAGAAGTTGTCTCAGAAAAAGCTCCTTCTCAGACCTACCTTCAGAGCTTTGGAATTTCCCATTGACTGATGCCCTGAGTGGAATTCAAAGTCCCAGTCAGGTGCCTTGGCCTGTATGGGACCCTTAGCTGCTTTCTCCAATGAGATGTGTCTGCCTCTCTTTTCCCTCCTGCCATGGACCAGAGACTCCTGCCTGCTCCCCCACCCACCCCACCTCTAGAACTAGCCTCAGGGACACCAGTCAGTCTGGAGGGGCTCAGCCCAGAGACTTTTGTGACAGGCATCCCCTCTCCCCTGACTTGAACAGGTCGAGCCTGCCTGGTGCACCCTTGGGCCCTGATGCCTCCTCCAGTGGTTTCTGGAGCACAGAGTCTAGCAACAACAGTCACCTTCTCAGGTTTCTGGGAAATCCCACTGGGGCCATGCAACTCTTCGCAGCTCCAAGTACACCTTTTGTGGCCTCTGCTTCTCCAGCACAGTTACAGATGCTTTTTCTACATGAAGCCCAGATGGTTCTTGCAGAGCCTCTTGACCCCCTTCATCTCTCTCTTTCTTTTTTTTTTCTCTTACAATGTTCAGCCAGGTTCCCAGTCCTGCCTGGAATGCATGCTCCCCTGAGGCTGTAATGTCAGCTTTCATCAACCACACTCCCTCTTCACAACGAACTGGCTCTGCCAATCATTCTAGGTTGGGTCAGAGCCTCAGGGTGGCCTCATTCCCAGAACCCACTGATTCAAGCAATGTGGTCCTGCCCCCTTCTAGGAAGAGGCTCAGAGTCTTAAGAAATTCAGTCTGAGGTAGAGAAGCTAACAAATCATTCTCCCTGACCCCTTACCCAGCACACAAAAATGTAGTATTTGCTTTATGTAAAATGACTGATTTTGGATTTCCCTGGTATCCAGTGGTTAAGAATCTGCCTGCCAATGTGGAGGACATGGGTTTGATCCCTGGTCTTGGAAAATTCCACATGCTGCTGGGCAACTAAGCCCATGTGCCACAACTAAACTGAGCCCAGGCTCTGAAAGCCCACACTCTGCAACAAGAGAAGGCATGACCATGAGAAGCCACAGCTGGAGAGCGACCCCTGCTTGCCACAGCCTAGAGAAAGCCCTTGTGTAGCAACAGAGATCCAGGGCGGCCAACATAATAAATGAAGTTTTAAAAAAATTACTGATTTTTTTTTGTAGTAGCAAATCACTTTTATTTTCGTTAAAAGGTGTTTTATTTTATTAAAATGAGGGATAGTTGATTCACAATGCTGTATCAGTTTGTATTGTACAGGTAAGTGATTCGGCCATATACACACCCATATATTCTCTTCCCCCTCATCATGATTTTTCTCAGGATATTGAATACAGTTCCCTGCGCTACACAGTAGGGCCTTGTTGTTTTTGTCATAAATTTGCATCTGCGAATCCCAAACTCTCAGTCCACGCGTCCCCCACCCCTCCCCCTTGGCAACCACAAGTCTATTCCTACCTCTGTGAGTCTGTTTCTGTTCCATAGTTAGGTTCATTTGGGTCATAGTTTAAATTCCACATGTCAGTGGTACAGTATGGTATTTGTCTTTCTCTTCCTGACTTCCTTCACTTAATATGAAAATCTCTAGTTCCATCCATGTTGCTGCAAATGACATTATTTCATTCATTTTTATGGTTGAGAAGCATTCCATTGTATGTACACACCACATCTTGTTTATCCACTCATCTGTCCATGGACATGTCTTGGCTGGTGACAATCATTCTTAAAACATACTTGGCTACTCTGCTAGTGTGTCTGGCAACTCTCAGAGAATTACATTTTTCAACAAACAAAAAAGTTATTTAGTTTCTTCCTTCTCTGGTTTCTGGAATTCTTTACCAATCACTTGGTTTCTGTCTGGGGTAGTAAAGGCTTCCTAGAGATTCACAGGTATTTGCTGCTTTATTTTGCCTTATAATGAACTTATAAGCTATGTATAGCCTTTTGCATGTCTCAAAATGATATGGAATGCAGGAGTAAGCAGGGGAACAAAAACAAAAAAGAAACACTCTTCTGGAGTTCTTCAAGCAGTCTCACCCCTTTGAGCTGTTATCCTCCCAGGCAGCAGTGACTACCACTGTCCAGTGGTTTAAAGTTACAGTCCTGTGAGATGAAAAAGACCTAGAGATCTGCTGTACAACACAGTCAGTTCAGATCAGTCACTCAGTCGTGTCCGATTCTCTGCGACCCCAGGGACTGCAGCACGCCAGGCCTCCCTGTCCAGCACCAACTCCCAGAGCTTACTCAAACTCATGTCCATTGAGCCAGTGATGCCATCCAACCAACTCATCCTCTGTCGTCCCCTTCTCCTCCTGCCTTCAATCTTTACCAGTGTCAGGGTCTTTTCCAACGAGTCAGTTCTTCGCATCAGGTGGCCAAAATATTAGAGCTTCAGCTTCAGTGCCTATATAGTGCCTATGGTTACAGATACAGCATCATTCACTGAATCACAAGCTGGAATCAAGCAAGATTCCTGGGAGAAATATCAACAACCTCAGATATGCAAATGATACCACTCTAAAGGCAGAAGTAGAAAATAAAGAGGAACTAGAGCCTCTTAATGAGGATGAAAGAGGAGAGTGAAAAGCTGGCTTGAAACACAACATTCAAAAAACTAAGAAAATGGCATTTGGTCCCATTAATTCATGGCAAATAGAAAGGGGGAAGCAGTAATGGCAGATTTTATTTTCTTGGGCTCCAAAATTACTGTGGACAGTGACTGCAGCCATGAAATTAAAAGACGCTTGCTCCTTAGAAGGAAGCTACGACAAACATGGACAGCAGAGACATCACTCTGGTGATACAGTCAAAGGTCCATGTAGTCGAAGCTGTGGTTTTTCCAGTCGTCATGTATGGATGTGAGAGTTGGACCATAAAGAAGGCTAAACACTGGAAAATTTATGCTTTCGAACTGTGGTGATGGAGAAGACTCTTGAGAGTCCCTTGGACTCCAAGGAGATAAAATCAGTCAATTCTAAAGGAAATCTACCCTGAATATTCATTGGAAGTACTGATACTGAAACTCCAATACTTTGGCCACCAGATGTGAAGAGCTGACTCACTGAAAAAGACCCTGATGGTAGGAGGGATAAAAGGAGAAGAGGACAGCAGAGGATGAGATGCTTAGATAGCATCACCGACCCAATGGACACAAATCTGAGCAAACTCCAGGAAATAGTGAAGGACAAGGAAGCCTGGAGTGCTGCAGTTCATGGGGTCACAAAGAGTTGGACATAACTTAGTGACTGAACAACAACATAGTGCACTCAAATGTTGGTTAAGATGGTAATCTCACCCTAAGTGTTCTTACCACAAAAACCAAAAACAAAGCCAAAGGCACTCAAGGAAGTTTACAGGGGTAATGGATGTGCTTATGACCTCGATTGTGGTGATGGTAACACCAGTGTTTGAAAATGTCTAAATTCATTAAGCTTTACACATTAAATATGCACAATTTTTGCATATCAGTTATGCCTCAATAAAGCTGTTTAAAAAAATAGAGCTAATTTCACCTGAAAAAGTAAAAAGAAAGGGAGCAGTGACCTTGGACAGACTCTGCCACACCCAGTTTCCTAACATAATCACAGCCTTGTACCAACATCGGTTGTCTAATTCAGAAGGGGTAAAGTAGCCCATGACACTGAGTAATCTGGATGTGATTTCAAAATAGAATTGTGACATGGTGTGTTCAGTTCAGGATGAACACAGCACTACAAGTCTCTTCTTTTCTTGCCATTTCACGCTCCCACCCATCTAGTTTCTCCTCCTACTGCAGCCTACCCATTTCCAAAATGCCCAAACACCCCAGTGGCTTTCTTATTCCATTGGTAGGATCTGTTCTGCCTCCACAAGCCAAGGAGATAGGGAGCTAGGGTCTCACTAGTTGTCCCCCCGAAGCAGTTGCTTCTTGTGGTTGTAAGGTGTAGCCATTGAAACCTCCTGGTCTGGGCAGTTTTATGGACAAATTGCTAGCCCGCTACTGCAGAGATGCGCTACAGGGGTGGTCTGGGTCCTCATTTAGGCAGTACCTGTTGCCATGGTAGCCATGTTAACACAAAGCATGTAGTGGAGACCAGAGTACTAATGGAGATCACTAGGTTAGATTTCAAAAGATTTTATTTCAGAGTCCTTGATAACCTCTTCCTACCTTGGGGCTTTGATCCTGGTCATCATAGCCCAACTTGACAGCTTTTCTAAAAGCCAAATTTGGGAATTGTGATGGAAAATGGGTGGAAGGCGTAGAGGGATTGGTGTCTCAGTTCCTGAAAACCCTTGGATCCCTTTTGAAAAATGCTCCAGTGATTAGCTTTGCATTCTGGAAAAAACTGAGGGAGAGGTCTCCCTTCCCTTACAGACAGAAAAGATTTTTGTCCACTTGCCAAAACTGAAGACAAGGCTGATAATTTATTTCATTCAAACAACAAGAAGTAAGTGCTTCCCTGCCCTTTTTAGCTCCGTCTCCACGTTATCAGAGAGCCTTTCCCATCCTAGAGCTCCCTAGACTGTTCAGTGAGGGTGGGTTCCTGTCTGTTCTGTTTGTGGCTGCTTCCCCCAGTGCCTGGCCAGCAGTGACCAGCAGATATGAAGGGCTAGGAGGTGTTTGCCAGGTGAAGGAACCCACGCTATCCTTCTGCTCACCACTGCGCAGAGGTTAGAGGTGATCTGAGCCTGCTTCCACATCTCCAGGAATGGAATCCCTTTAGACCCAGAACTTCCCATCCTTTAGAGCAGGAGTCCTCAGCCTTTGGAACCTAATGCCTGATGATCTGAGGTGGAGCTGATGTAACAATAAGAGAAATAAAATGCACAATAAATGTAATGAGCTTGAATCATTCTGAAACCCTCCCCCTACCCTGGTCCGTGGAAAAACTGTCTTCTACAAAACTGACTCCTGATGGCAGAAAGGTTGGGGACCACTGCCTTAAAGCAATGTCATCTTCTTCCCCCCCGTCTCCTTACTTACCTGGGAGTGTGTTTCCCTCCCAGAGAAGCATCTTTTAGAGAGGGTGCCTCTGTAAGGGCAGGCACTCGTATTTATTGTCTCTAACCAGAGCTGGGCTCTGGGATAACTTGGAGGGTGACCCCATCTCGGTGGGCTGCAACCTGCCCCTTCTGATCACCCAGCCTCACCTTCAGCTCTGTGTGTGCCCCTCCCAATGTCTTGGGTGTGACTAACAAAGTCATTTCAGCGGCTATGAGTACTTTGTGGGTAATTTTAAACTTGGATATAATTTCAGTTTGATGTAATTTACTTTGATAATTCCAAACTCACAGAGAAATTACAGGTGAAGTACAAGAAATTCCCATATATGCTTTACTCAGATTTATCAGCTTAATTCACTGTTTCTTTGCATTATGAGAATATACATCATCAAGACGTTTACATGATCACGTTCAGTTGAATTCTCTTGAAGATCTATCTTCTACTTTAGAGCACGTATGTATTTCTCATTGAGGTTAGAAGAGTTAGAATGAATTCCTGTTTTTGTTAGTTAACGTTTTCTTTAATGTCCTGGGCTCCCCACTGTTGTCAGGGTATTTTGACTAACTTCATAGAGGGAGTTGTGCAGGTGAATCTCTATCAGTTTGGCTCAAAATTTATTTGAAAAGGTTGTTTCTTGTACAGGATCCTATTAATTTTTTTACCTAGTGACTTTAGAGGCAGTAGTATTTTTTTATTAATAAACTTTATTTTTTAAGGGAGGCTGTAGGTTTACAGCAAAATTGAGCAGAAAGTCCAGGGAGTTCTCATACACTCCTTAGCTCTCCCTTCACCCAGCTCCACAGTTACTGACATCTGGCAGAGGATGAGATGGTTGGATGGCATCACCGACTCAATGAACATGAGTTTGAGCAAACTCTGGGAGATAGTGAAGGACAGGGAAGCCTGGCGTGCTGCAGTCCATGGGGTTGCAAAGAGTTGGACACGACTGAGTGACTGCACAACAATATTTGCTACAGATGATGAGCCAACATTCATGCCTTGTTGTTAACCAAGGTCCATANTTCTGCTTGGATATTTATGATTTCTTTCCTTCTACTAATTTTGGGGGTTTTCTGTTCTTCTTTTTCAAGTCGCTTTAAGTGTAAAGTTGGATTGTCTATTTGATGCTTCTCTTGTTTCTTGAGGTAGGATTGTATTGCTATAAACTTCCCCCTTAGAACTGCTTTTGCTGCATCACATAGGTTTTGAGTTGTCGTGTTTTCATTGTCATTTGTTTATAGAAATTTTATCATTTATCTTTTGATTTCTTCAGTAACCTGTTAGTCATTTAGAAACGTGTTGTTTATTCTCCATGTGTTTGTGTTTCTCACAGTTTTTTTCTTGTAAATGATATCTAGTCTCATAGTGTTGTGATCAGAGAAGATGCATAATATGATTTCAATTTTCTTAAATTTACTCAGGTTTGATTTGTGACCCAAGATGTGGTCTGCCCTGTAGAATGTTCCACGTGCCCTTGAGAAGAAGGTTTGTTCTTCTGCATTTGGATGGAATGTCCTGAAGATATCAATGAGATCCATTTCATCTAATGTATCATTTAAAACTTGTGTTCCCTTATTAATTTTCTGCCTTGATGATCTGTCCATTGATGTGAGTGAGGTGTTAAAGTCTCTTACTATTATTGCATTGCTGTCAATTTGTCCTTTTATGTCTCTTAGTGTTTGTCTTATGTATTGAGGTGCTCCTATGTTGGGTGCATAGATATTTACAATTGTTATGTCTTCCTCTTGGATTGATCCCTTGATCATTATGTAGTGTCCTTCCTTATCTTTTATAATCTTCTTTATTTTAAGGTCTACTTTGTCTAATATGAGGATTGCTACTCCAGCTTTCTTTGGTTCCCATTTGCGTGGAATATATTTTTCCATCCTCTCACTTTCTCTTGTGTCTTTAGGTCTGAAGTGGGTTTCAGCATATATACAGGTCTTATTTTTGTATCCATTTAGCCAGTCTATGTCTTTTGGTTGGAGCATTTAATCCATTTACATTTAAAGTAATTATTGATATATATGTCCCCCTTGTCATTTTTTTAATTGTTTGGGGTTGATTTTGTAGATCTTTTTTCTTCTCTTGTATTTCTTGACTATACAAGTCCCTTTAACATTTGTTCTAAAGCTGGTTTGGTAGTATTCTCTTAATTTTTGCTTGTCTGAAAAGCTTTTTATTTCTCCATAAGTTTTGAATGAGATCCTTGCCAGGTACTGTAATCTTCTTTGTAGATTTTTCCTTTTCAGTACTTTAAATATATCCTTCCATTCCCTTCTGGCCTGCAGAACTTCTGCTGAAAGATCACTTATTAAGTGTATGGGGTTTCCCTTGTATGTTACTTGTTGCTTCTCCCTTGCTGCTTTTAATATTCTTTCTTTGTGTTTAGTGTTTGTTAGCTAGATTAGTATGTGTTTTGGCATGTTTCCCCTTGGGTTTATCCTGTATGGGACTCTCTGTGCTTCTTAGACCTGACTGATTATTTCCTTTTCCATATATGGGGAAATTTTCAACTACAATCTCCTCAACAATTTTCTCATATCCTTTCTTTTTCTGTTCTTCTTCTGGGATCCCTATAATTCAAATGTTGGTGCATTTGGTATGGCCCCAGATGTCTCTGAGACTGTCTTCAGCTCTTTCCATTATTTTTACTTTATTCTGCTCTTCAGACGTTATTTCCACCATTTTATTTTCCAGTTCACTGATTCATTCTTTTGCTTCAGATGATCTGCTATTGATTCTTTCTAAGGTATTTTTAATTTCAGTGTGTTGTTTGTATGTTTATTAATTAATTCTTCTAGGTCTTTGTTAATTGATTCTTGCACTTTCTCCATTTTGTTTTCAAGGTTTTTGATCATCTTTACTATCATTATTTTGAGTTCTTTTTCAGGCAATTTTCCTATTTTATCTTCATTTATTTGGACTTCTGTGTTTCTATTTTGTTCCATCATTTGTGCAGTATTTCTCTGCCTTATCATTTATTTTTTAAGTTATTGTGTTTGAGGTCTCATTTTCCCAGGCTTCAAGGAAAGTTGAATTCTTTTCTTGAAGAAGATTGAATTCTTTCTTCCTTTCAGTTTCTGCCCTCCTAAGGTTGGCCCTGTGGTTTGTGATAAGCTTCCTAAAGGGTGAGATTTATGCTGAGTTTTTCTTTGTTTGTTTGTTTGTTTTTCCTTTGATGGGCAAGGCTGAGTGAGGTGGTACTCCTCTCTGTTGATGGTTAGGTTTGTATTTTTGTTTTATTTGTTGTTTACACGAGGCATCCTGCACAGGGTGCTACTGGTGGTTTGGTAGTGCCAGGTCTTGTATTCAATTGTTTTCTTTGGTATGCACTCTCAATGGCCTTTTATATATTCCATAGACACAGTGTCTGCTTAATTGATTGTGTGGATTTAATCTGCAGCTTGTACAGCTAATGGGAAGGTTTTGGATTTTCTTCCTTAGCCACAATACCCCTGGGTTTGAGTTGTGGTTTTATTTTCAGTTCTACATGTGGGTTTAGCTCCTGAGGCTGCCCTGGAGGACTTGGGTTTGCCCCTGTGAGGGCCAAGTGTGGAGGTGGTGTGGCTGCTTGGGTCACAGGGGTTCTAGCAGCACCAGGTACTCAGGGGAATTGGCGGCTAAGGTAGTAGGAAATATAGTGCTCTAGACGGGTATGACAACCAGTCGTGGCAAATAAGCTCCAGTATTCTTTCCGGGAGAACCTCCCTCTGACAGAGAAGGCTGGCAGGCCACCATCTACAGGGTCACAAAGAGTAGGACACAACCTAAGCGACCCTGTGTGCATAAATGCAAGACTTTTTGTTTTTGCCTGTGGCAGCTCTGCCCTAGTGAGAGTTGAGCGTGAAGGTGGTGCAGCTGCTTCGCTTGTGGGGGACCCTGGTGGCACCAAGTGGCAGAGAAACAGACTGCTTCCACTGCAGGAGTTATGGCCCTATCCATGTCTTTTTTCAAGCCTCTTGTAGCTAACGATCATTAGCCTTCTGTGGTCAGTCTTTCTCTGTAGCTCCACATGTTCAGGCACTTGGAGGGCTCCCTTGCCTGGGGTCCTTCTCTATTGTTAAGCATGTCAGGCACTTAGAGGGGCCCCCATGAGTGGGGTCCTACTCTGTAGTTTGGCACATCAGTCACTGAAAGGAGCACGCTGCATGGGGTCCTACTCTATAGTTCAGTGTATCAGGTGTTTGATGGGACAGGCTCTCTTGTTCAGCTGCCAGATGCTGGCGTGTGGGGAGAAAGAGGCTAAGGTGATGGCTCCAGCCTATGCACATGGCTCAGCAGTAACGCCTTGCTTCCATGGTTGCCTGGCTTTTGTGCACCAGCATTTCCCACCACAACTTCCTCCCTCACATCCCCTCAATCTGTCTCTCTGCAGTCAACAGCAGCACTCTTCCTGTGATGGCTTCACAACCCCTTAAGTCCAGCTCCCAGCAGCTGCCTCTTCCAGGAGACCAGCGTTCCTGCCAGGGGTATGTATGGCCACAGCAAAGGACTGTCTGATTATCATTCCATTTAGGCTGCCATAGATCAGCTGTTTCACTCTCAGCCTTAAATGATTCTCCTCTGACTCAGACAATTGCCTCGCTGTGGGGATCAGATCCCTACTTCAGATCCCCCACCTGCCAAGAGCAGGTCCAGTCCTACTAACATTCCTTTTTTTCCCCCTAGTTCCTTCATCTTACTGAATTTTGCATGGTTTTATATGTTCTTTTTCACTGGTCAAGTACTCCTGTCTCCTCTCAGCTTGTGTTCTGAATGCACTTCTGTGTCTGGAGGCGTATTCCTGATGTAACTGTGAAGAGAGATATACTCCACATCCACCTACTCCTCTGCCAGCTTGTTCTCCTCCATTTATTTTTCTTTTAGCTCATGTCTTCACTGACATTATATCAATTGGGTCATTTAGAACAATTTATAAAATATGTTTCATCCTGGGTTTATTATTCACATAAGCTTTATTTTCACTTACTCCTATGAGTAAACCTATAAATTCTTTACCCAATCACATAGCTTTGGGAATCTCATTAAGAGTCATGATTTTGATTGCTAATTGCTAAATAACAAAATACCTCAAACTTAGTAGCTTAGGACACATTTTTAAATTTTTTAATCTTTCTTAATTTTGTGAATTTATTGGAATGGGCTGGGAAGTTGTTCCACTAGTCTCACCTGAAGTGTCTCATAAAATTGCAGTTAAGAGAGCATGTGGTATTGAAGTCACTAGGTGGAATTGTTGTATCTTTATCATTTCTATATCATCCTAAGGTGGCTCCTCTTCAAACGGCTTCTTTATATAATATTTTCATAGCTTCAGCAGAAGAGTTATACCTCTCAAATATTATCTCAAAGTTTAGGAAACTGAGCAATCCAAGAGAGGAAGCAGAAGCTGCCAGTCATCTAGAGGTATAACTGGTGCAGTGACCTCCTGCATAGTCTATTGGTCAACATGAGTTAAATGCTAGTCTAGTTACAGATGTAAGAAGACTCTACAAGAGCTAAATGCTAGGAGATATGATACATCAGATGTCTTCTTTGAAAACTATCTACCATATTGTATTTGATGATTTCTATTGGCATTCTGTCCATGATTAATCACATTTGCAATATCAGTCATTGACAGAGAAATATATCATCATTTTATTCAAAATTATACAGGGTATACACTTCTGTGTCTGCTGATTTCATGTTCCTAACTAGCCATATCCAGAGGCTGAATTGGGTTGTATGTCTTGGCTCTACAGTTGCTTTCTATGCTAGCAAGTAGTGGACATCATAAAGGTCTAGCTTAATTTATCCTCAGGATTCTCAAAAAGATTCCCATAGTTGTAGTCTCCAAATAAGAACATTATTTAATGTTCAGATATATAAAACCCAATTTCTAATCTACACAACAAAATTGTTGGCCAAAGCCCAGATATTAACATGAAAGCAAGAGCATAATTCTTCCTTCAATATTAGATACACTTCTCATTTCTGCTTATTGTGCAGGGTCATCTTTTTCTCTCTCAACCAGGGCAGCAGACTTCAAAATGACATTGCATTCTTTATTATGACATTTCTATCAGTCAGCCTGGCAGCTTGCTTTATACCAAATTCTTAGAGAATTTGAAATTAAAAGACACTTGTTCCTTGAAATAAAAGTTATGACAAACCTACACAATGTGGTGAAAAGCAGAGATATTTGCTGACAAAGATCTGTCTGCTCAAAGTTATGGTTTTTCCAGTAGTCTTCTATGGATGTGAGAGTTGGACCACAAAGAAGGCAGAGCACTGAAGAGTTGATGCTTTTGAACTGTGGTTCTAGAGAAGACTCTTGAGAGTCCCTTGGATAGCAAAGAGATCAAACCAGTCAACCATAAAGGAAATCAACTCTGAATATTTTTTGGAAGGGCTGATGCTGAAGCTGAAACTCCACTACTTTGGCCACCTGATGCAAAGAACTGACTCACTGAAAAAGACCCTGATGCTGGGAAAGACTGAAGGTGGGAGAAGAAGAGAAAGAAATGAAGAGGATGAGATGGTTGGATGGCATCACCGACTCAATGAACGTGAGTTTGAGTAAGCTCTGGTAGTTGGTGATGGATAGGGAAGCCAGTGTGCTGCAGTCCCTGGGGTCACAAAGAGTCAGACATAACTGAGGGATTGAAGTGAACTGAACTGAACTGATGCTGAAGCTGAAGCTTCAATATTTTAGCCACCTGATGCAAAGAGCTGACTCACTGGAAAAAACCCTGATGCTGGGAAAAACTGAGGGAAAGAGGAGAAGGGGACAACGGAGGATGAAATGGTTGGATGGCATCACAGACTCAATGGACATGAGTTTGAGCAGACTCAGGGAGATAGTGAAGAACAGGGAAGCTTGGTGTGCTGCACTCCATGGTGTCACAAAGTGTCAGACATGACTGAGCGGCTGAACTGAACTGAACTGACACTATTCACCAATAGTTATTGAGATCTTTTCTGGAAATTCTATTACCTATCCCAAAGCAGAAATGTGATCTGACCTATGGGACATACAGGTAACATATTCCTATAATCTATTTTCATATTATCAGTGAGCTTTTCTAAACTGGAATATCCTTATTGCAGTGTCTCTCTAATGTACCTATGACAGAAAAGATATTTCAATTCTCGGATTGTTTGATATCTTTCAATGCGAATGTTTCACCATAGTTCATTAGCAGGTTGTTTTATGTCCCTCAAAGGAGCTATACCTATCCACTACATCAGGCAACCTATGAGCCCCAAATTTCAATAATCACCACGGTGGGGAAAATGTTAGATTTATGCAATAGACTGCATCCAATATTCACCTGCATAACAGTTAACTTTCAAAATCATTTGTATAATAACATAATGTGATCTTAATGATGCTGTTTGAGGTCAACCCACTGTATGTCAGTATGTGCTCTGAACCACATTTCAATGTGTCATTTCATGCATCAGGGCTAACAGGAAGATTGGGGAAACAAAATATCAGGAATTTTCATGGGTCCAGCTAAATCCAAATGGCTGAATAATAAATTATGAATTTTTCTTGAGTGGGATCTTGTACAGACCATAGTATATTCTATAATTTCTGAGGGAAGTCATGGAACATCACATATGGCTATAACCAAGCTATTCAGAAATTTAACTAATGGAGTTGGGCTCTGTCTTTTAGCCTCATCTAGTCATATGTCTCATCACAATTCTTACTCTGAGATAGAAACTATCATGATATCAATCAATGCAGAGAATTAATTTATTTTTGAAAGTGAAAGTGTTAGTTGCTCAGTTGTGTTCAACTCTTTGTGACACCATGGACTGTAGTCCACCAGGCTCCTCTGTCCATGGAATTCTCCAAGCAAGAATATTACAGTGGGTTGCCATGCCTTTCTCCAGGGGATCTTCCCAACCAAGGATCACATCCTGGACTCCTGCACTGCAGGCAGATTCTTTACCATCTGAACCACAGGGAAGCTTTAATTTATTTTTGCCATTGGCCAAACCTATATAATCAATGCATGCTGGCTTCCTTCTATGACCAGCTTGGAAAGAAAGGCTCAACCAAGTATCTCAAAATATACCAGTAGAGTTAACTTTAACTTGTTAGACTTCCAGAAGATCAATACTGTACATGACATAAAGCAGCTACATTCAAATAGGTTTATTTGTTTAGTTTGCTTAAAAGCATAACATTAAGGGGAGAAGATGCTTGAGAGAAGACTAGGACTAAAATATAAAATTCTATAGACAAAATATTGGTTCTTCATCTGTTCCATTCAAAATTATGCTCTCTGAAATAATATTTGACAAACAGAATCATCAAATATTTACCACTATATCTACTACATTTTTTCAAATGCTTCTGGTTAATTTCATGTCTACCCCTAAAAAAAAAATTATTCTTGTATCTAATTGCTCACTTTTTTCCAAATATATTTCCCTTTACTTTGTATCACTAAAGTCAGTTTTGTTCTTTAAAAAATCACCTTTATCATTTCCCAAAAGATATAAAGGATAAGGAAGCATTACATAATATTTCATTATACATATATATTCTTATAAAGAACTTATATGCACATGTGTACAAGCTTAAAGCTATAGTAAAAAAAATAGTGATGAGATGTTGAAAATCAGCATTAAAAAAAAATTTCTTATACAAGAGGCTGCAAACAAGTGAAAAGAGTTCTGAGAACTAGATAATTTGAGCTAAATTTTTAATTTTCTTTATTATTTTGATAAACCATTATATACTGCTAAAGTATACACTATGAAAGTACAGACAAATTCTTTGTATTATTTGAAAAAATAGCAATGTAATTGCAAATCAAATTGTAAAGTAAAGGAGAAATGACTATGTATTTCCTAAGGAAAAAAAAACTAGATAGGAACATGTCACCTATTCACATTTATTCATAGTCACATATTAAAACCTCAGACAAGGAAGGAAGGAAGCAGGAAAAGAAGGAAGCAAAGAAAACAAGGAAAATTGCTTAAAGGATAACTTCCTTTATCACCCAATTCACAATACCAATAGATCAAGACATATAAAGAAGTACCCTCTCTGTTATAGTCCAAATGTTTGTGTTCCTCCAAATTTCACACGTTGAAACCACAACCCCTAACATGATGATATTTGCAGGTAGGACCTTCAGAAGGTATATAGGGTTAGATAGTGACACAAGGGCAAACCCCCGGTGATGAGATTTGTAATGAGATTTCTTATAAAAAGAACGGAGACCAGAGCTTGCTTTCTCTACTCACACACAAAAAAGAGCTCATGTGAGCATGGAGTGAAATGGGGGCTACCTATAAGCCAAGAGGGCTCAGAATGAAACCCACTTTGCTATCACCTTGATCTTGGACTTCCCAGCCTTCAGAACTGTGAGAAATGAATTTCTGTCATTTAAACCACCCAGTCTATGGTACACAGAAATGGAAGCCCGAGTTGATTCAGCTACTCCCTGAGATGACTATGTTCTGAGTTGTAACAGTTGTAAGTTATATCAACCTTTGCAAGGTTTTATCACTTTTAAATTTGAGGTTGTAAAAAAAAAAAAATTGAGGTTGTTTCCCTGTGTGAAAGTAGATAGGGTGCAAGATGAGAGAATAATATTTTTTCTCTATATTAGTTTTATTATATATAATTGTATAATAAATAACAATACATTAAGTGTCTGGAATCTCAGGAACACTTTGCTGCTACCATTAAGTCACTTCAGTCATGTCTGACTCTGTGTGACCCCATAGACAGCAGCCCACCAGGCTCCCCCATCACTGGGATTCTCCAGGCAAGAACAATGGAGTGGGCTACCATTTCCTTCTCCAATGCATGAAAATGAAAAGTGAAAGGGAAGTCACTCAGTCGTGTTCGACTCCTCGTAACCCCATGGACTGCAACCTACCAGGCTCCTCCGTCCATGGGATTTTCCAAGCAAGAGTACTGGAGTGGGGTGCCATCGCCTTCTCGGAACACTTTAACTCCCACTAAATTTTCTCCCTGTAAATGTTAAACAAATTCTCCCATTACTTTTTATTTAATTTTTTTTTCTGAAATAAATTGTCTCTTTTTGTTTCCTTGGCATATCCATACCATTTCCTAACCATTCAGCTAATTATAAAATAAATGTTTTCATCTCAAGTAAGAGTAGAAAAGAAGTTTAAGGAGATACTTATTTTTTAAGTGTGATTTGCATTCTCAAAGGAGTAAGCAAAATTGACCCCTCCCCACAAATAACATTCAAACAAAAATTAATTTTTACATTTCTGTTTTAGCATTTTTCCTGAGTTTTCTGATATGTTTTGTTATTGCCTATATCTCTGGTATGTTATATCTTATTATTAAGAATTATTTCACTTTTATTATCTTATAGTATTATTTATTTGCCTTATACAAATACTACAATATCTAGGCATGTTTTATTCTTTAGAAAGGTTATCATCATCATGCAAACAATACATTACATCCTAGCCCTAACATCAACTTTATTCCATAAAGGCATAGTTTGTTTATTCCACTAAAGAGGACATTATGTCATAAATAATGAAGTGTAAATCCCATCTGGGTCATAGTTTCAGATGTAAAGAAATGTGAAGAGACAAAAAAGTGAGACTAACAACAGGAAGTCCTTGTGTATCTTTTCATCTTCTAGTCTGTCAAAAACATGGAAGTTTGCACCTAACACAATGTCTATAATTATAGTGCTGGTTGCCAAGAAGAGTTACTGAGTCTGTTAAAAAGATAATTACAGCTACTTTACAATTCAAATCTGTGTTCAGTTACCTTGTGAAATCCAAATGAATGCTAATCTGACCTTATGTTTCCAAAAGGCACTCTACTTTTTAACACTTTTTAAAAAATTGTATTGCTGAGGCTGACAAACATTCTCAGATCTTCAAAACGATGACACATAAAACAAGCACTTCAACTACCACATTGAAGACACTACAAAATTTCAAAAACCATAAAGTTCATCTCTCCGAAGCACTTAACATTTTCATATTTCTCAGATATGGCTGCTTACTCTACAGTTCAAACTTGGATGCATGTATCAGTGAGGATCTAGCCAGAAAACAGGTGGCATAGTCAAATTGGGTAATTCAAGATAGCTTAATGAAGGTGGTCTTCAAAAGGGTAAATGGATAAAACTACCAAGGAATGATGCAGTGCCCTGGGCTGGCAAGAACTGTAGGCTTTCTACTGCTAGGTCTAAATGAGCAAGAAAAGGAAGCAATTACCAGAACCCAAACAGTGAAAGTTGTTTGGTGAGGGTCGCCTAACTGGGTCTGGCCTTCAGTAAGAGACAGACTTAATTTCCTATGACCCTGGGGGAGAGAGAATCAAGATTGTATATTCTCTCACTTCCCTCATTTTCGATTTCTCTTCAACTGATGNCCAGTACTTTGGCCACCTCATGCGAAGAGTTGACTCATTGAAAAAGACTTTGATGCTGGGAGGGATTGGGGGCAGGAGGAGAAGGGGACGACCGAGGATGAGATGGCTGAATGGCATCACTGACTCGATGGACGCGAGTCTGAGTGAACTCCGAGAGATGGTGATGAACAGGAAGGCCTGACATGCTGCGATGCATGGGGTCGCAAAGAGTCAGACACAACTGAGCGACTGAACTGAACTGAACCGATTCCATCATAGGCTATAGCAATTTATGACTCAAAATGTACATCTGCAAAAGCCACTGTGTACTCAGAGCTAAGCCCCATCTGTGTCTGGTAGAATGCCCAGTTAAGTGTGGTAACAAGGGGGGAGGGTCCTTCATTACTCAGATGCAGCCCTGATAGTCATTTCACGCTTTTGTTCAGGGAAGAACACATAGAACAACTGAGATGTAAGAAATGTATTTTATACTTAGAATGCTCCTTTATGACCAGGGTAAAATATGTGCAGAAATGCTAAGAGAAAAGATTAGAAAGCTAAGAAGAAATGAAATCGTGGAAGTGTTGTAGACTAAGGATTTGAACTTTATTACAAAAGATATGGTGCACTCAGGAGGGAGGTCCATAGATGAATAACATTATATTGCTGATAAAAATACATTTGCCTTAACTTATAAGCTAAGGCAAAACCACGGAGACAGAAAGAAAACCCGTGGCTGCTGTTTCTTTTTGTTTTTGTGGAGAGAGTGGATGAGTAAGTAGCGCACAGAGCATTTTTAGGTCATTGGAAATACTCTTTCTGATCTGGAAAAGGTCAGTTTTCATTCCAGTCACCAAGAAAGGCAATGCCAAAGAATGCTCAAACTACCACCCAATTGCACTCATCTCACATTCTAGTAAAGTAANGGACCCATCTTTAGGAGCAATTCTTTATCCCCTTTTCCTCATCCATTGAGATGGATATGGCACTTCATCTTAAATTTTGACATCTTCAGCTGAAACTAATTTACTCCTCAGTAGATTATTTTAGAGGAACAAAAGATAATATTTTATTTAAATCTATTTTATAATCTTTTAAGGTCTATTCACAAGTGAATAGGCTTGGTGTTTTTTCAGGAAAATATATTTTTTAGCAGTGCTGAATTTGTTGACTGTAATTAAAAGTGTCCTTGAAATATATTTGTCTTTCTCCTATAGTTGACTATCATTCCCTTCAAGGTAGAGACTAAACCATTTAGCTTATTATCTCAGGTATATTTTAAATCATTAAACAAGCATTTATGATATGACTACAAAACAGATACATATATAGAAAATATTTAACTGAAAGTGAGGATAGGGATTGGGGAGGAAAGAGGATGAGACTCTCCCCCATTCCTAAAGTACCACTCTTTCTACAATGTACCATGAAGTGTTCTATAATATTACTTAAGTGACCCTCTACATTAACTGGGCCCCTCAACAAACAGGCAAAAATAATACAGACAATTGTTGTCATTGTTTATAAATTGCAATGAGTTCCTGTTAATCACATTGGCACTGTAATGAGTTCCAGAAACAGTCTAGTTTTTGCTATGTCTTTATACGAGGTCAAAGTCTGTCTCAGGCTGAATTTTCTATGACATCTGAGTCATTACTCATCCACTGACTTCCTCTATTATACTATCTGTGACTTGAAGACTATTATAAATACCCTGAACAAGGAAACATATAGTATTGTCACCATCATTACAAGTGTGAGAAATTTGAACATGAAGTTGCTGGTATTGATAGATCCNGAATTTTCTATGACATCTGAGTCATTACTCATCCACTGACTTCCTCTATTATACTATCTGTGACTTGAAGACTATTATAAATACCCTGAACAAGGAAACATATAGTATTGTCACCATCATTACAAGTGTGAGAAATTTGAACATGAAGTTGCTGGTATTGATAGATCCTTTTCTGGGAAAGAACTATAAGCTGACCAAGAGTCAAATTATCTCTATTGGCAACAAGAGCTTTAGTTTCCCAAACTAAGAGTTTCCCAAACTCATTAACCAAGCTCTGGAATTCTGTGGGGCTCATAAACATACTTTCCACTCTATTGTAAAGGACAATGATGCTACAGTAAAACCTTGCATACAAATGCCAAGATATTCAAACCTAAATCAGGCATTGTCTAAAGCTTACAGATGATTACTAGCCACAGTATAACTAAAATCAAGATTAAGACCCACTGAGATCGATGGCTTCAGTTTGCAGCATTATTTTCTCTCCCTGAGCTTTGCATAGACATTTTGGGTATGTGCTTTGGAACTGAAAAGTTTGGCTGTTGAAACCTGTCTTATGCTCTAGCTGTATGGATTTAAGAAAGCTATATAATTCTACTTAGCCTTAAATAATAATACTAAAATCATAGAACTGATTGTCAGTGCAGATAAAACAGCACATTTCTTGGCATATAGCAATTAAAATTTGACAAATACACCAGAGTAAAGAGAGTCCAAGCCCTTCAAACTGTTCATCACAAATGTTTCTAAATAGGTTTTCATTATATTGCTTTATTTTAATCAAAATACTCATATTTATGAGTATAAAAGCCATAATGAGATTAGCATAGCTTTATTTGTGCAGGATTCTTTTTTTTTTTAACTTTATTTTACTTTACAATACTCTATTGGCTTTGTCATACATCGACATGAATCCACCACAGGTGTACACAAGCTCCCAATCCTGTCCTGCTAGATTTAGCCTTCAAAAAGAGGAATTCAATAATCAGGTAGGAGCATGATGCTGTAAAATAAAAAAGGGAAAGAGTGATCTGTGCCATGAGGAATAGTTTAAGAAAGTCAAGATAAGTAGCCCATTGAAGAGAAGTGGGTCATGATAAATCAGTTTAGATAACATCAAATAGTGTCTATACATGGTCCTAGGTGTCAGGACAAATAGGGGAAGGTCCAAGAAAATAGATCTGTTGTTCAGTTGCTCACTTGTGTCTGACTCATCGCGACCCCATGGACTGCAGCACGGCAGGCTTCTCTGGCCTTCACTATCTCTTGGAGCTCGCTCAAATTCATGCCCATTGAGTTGGTGATACCATCCGACCATCTCATCCTCTGTCCTCCCCTTCTCCTCCTGCCTTCAATCTTTCCCAGTACAGGGCCTTTTCTAATGAGCCAGCTTTTCATATCAGGTGGCCAAAGTAGATCTGGGGTCAGTGTATAATATTCAGTGTCATCAGCTGATGACTGTATTTCCTCTATAGGTAATGAGACCCCCTGATAATGTAAATAATCACTTGACCAAGCCATGAGAGACGGATTCAATCAAATATCAGACAGCTGATTGGACTATTTAGTCCTTAAAGTCCATTTCAGCCCTGAAATGTGATGCCTCTATTAAAATCTGTATCATTCCAAGTTTGCTCCAAATGGATCACTTTCTACAGAAGTTGAGATGGAGACAGCCATAGCCATTTCTCCCATTTATCCCGGAGCATATACGGTTCTCTTTGGTAACCAAGTCTATTTGGTAACAATAGTCAGAGACTTCATCAAATGACCACATGAAATCAAATATTTAAATTCAATTCTCTTCTCCAGCAAATTCTGGTGAATTCATGAGGAATTCTGACATCTTCTGGAGTTCAGACCTACTGACCTCTTGTTAACTCAATCATTTGTCCTCACAGCATGAGTCTGCTGCCTGGGAAGTCTGGGAAGCATTTCGTCATCTCACACTAGTTTCTTGTCAGTACTCCAACTCTTCTTACAATATTTTTAAAAAATATGAGCTGGACCTCAACATCCTAAACAAAGTAAAGATAACCATCACAGTTGATTTCCCACATCTGGCTTATTTATACTCTTAAATTCAACTCAAATGGACCTTACCACTGCCTATCATTTCTCTTATACTTCAACATGAGAATCAGGGAAAGGTCTGCACCCTAAGCTCTCTGGTGGTCCACTTTTACTTCCCATTTCCAGTAAAAACTCTTGCTTGAAATACAAACACTGACACACACTCACAAGTACACAGGACACAATTGTACAGGGGTAATTATTTTCTAGTTATTCAGGGACAAAGGTAGTTCCGGTAATAACATGATACAGTTTCCATTAAAAATGAAACTTTTATCACCTGGAGACTCTTTATAGTGCTCCAAAAACATGTGGCTCTTTATCACAGCCTAGGGATTTCTCAAAATTAAAAAAAAAAAAATCTTCTGCAAACATTTTCACTCTTAAACATAGAAAATTTGTAGCAACTTTTTAGTGGTTTTTTTTTTTTTTTCCAACCACCAAAAAATACTGAAAATCCATCAGATAAAGATATAAACCTTTTTTATTACTATGTTTATTTTCGTAATGGCCAAAAATGTCATTAAGCTCCTGTCTTTGTGATGGATAAATGAAAATGCAGTTGTTACTGTGTAAATACAAATTCAGAACCCATGCTGTCTACAAATTCAAAGTCAGCAGCAAGGCCAATGACTTCTCACATTAAGAGTTAAGATAAAAGTTCAGGCACCACATAAATTTCTCAGCATTTTTTTCAGAGCCATTTACCTTCTTGCAGTAGCTCTGTGCCTTGTGCTCTTTTCTCCTCATGTACCATCTGTCTCCTCTGTTTCCTCTCACCTTCATACTTTCAACATTTTAAGCTACTATGACAAGAGTTAAAGATCATGGAAGCCATAAAATCTGACTTGAAACCTGAGCTGATGTTATGTTCTTTGAAGGTCCCCATAAGTAAAACGTCTTCTGAGCCCTTGCTGAAGAAATCATCGAAAGACAATCTTCCTGGATCTTTTACAACTTTGAAAAGCAAAGAATAAACTTTTCTTTCTATGAAATGGCTGACAGTTTAAGCTCAGAAAATGTCCTTCCATTACATATCATTACATTAAACTAGGAATGTTTGGAAACTGCTTGCTCTAACAAAAGAAAATAATATCTTTTAAGCATTAGCAAGTTATTATAAATGCTTTATTGTTATATTTCTAAAACACTGCATGTCCTTACATCTTGAAACAACAACAATGAAATCTGATTAATTATAAGGAAAGCTAGCTAGTCTGAAAATGTACCAGTTTTCATATAGTCACTAGCCTATATTGCATTGTATATTTTAATTTTTTATTTTAAAAATGTAGCCTAACTTAAAAACCATGAAATTCATTGAAGGCAAACCACTGTTTGCACCATGATTCTTGCAACATAAAAATAAGAGAAAATAGTAAAATTCACTGAAATAATATATTTAGCTTCCTGAAAGCAAATGAAAATTTAATTAATTTTAAACATCTAAATTTGGCATGTTTATCTAATTTAAACATCACATAGATGCAGAGTGTTGAAAAACATTCTTTTATGTTACTTTACATACTAGAGTCATTAAAAAGTGCTTGTGCCTAGTCACTCAGTCCCGTCCAACTCTGCAACCCTTTGGACTGTAGGCTGCCAGTGTCCTTTGTCCATGAGATTTTTCAGGCAAAAATACTGGAGTGGGTAGCCATTTCCTTCTCTAGGGGATCCTCCCAACCCAGGAATCAAAACAGAGCTTCCTGTTACCTGCTGAAATATATTTCTATTTAAATATCACTTGTTTCCTAAAGGTGACACTTTCCACTGTCTCTATAAATAATCTTTGTTTCTTGTCTTCCATAACTCAGCTAATGGATTCAACCATTTTCAAATACTTGTTTGATATCTAAGTTATGTTTTAATATTCCTGATATTCATTTGTATGCATTAAACCACTCAGTAAATATTTACTGAGTGTCCAGCAATCATGCTGAAGAAATCAATAAGACAGATAAGGACATTCTTGTCATGAATTCATTTTAGATCTAGTATGGAAGATAGTATTGCCTAAATAATAAATGTGATAAGCATTTTTTAAAATGCAGAATGTTTTGTGAGCTACATGTGTGCTATATGGAAAGTCAGTCTTTTTCAAAGATATGTCACTTAAGCTGAGACCTGAAGCATAGGAATAGGTAAACTATGTGAAAACATAAGGACAAGTTTCCAATTAGATGAAACAACTAACAGAATTATATTAATATTAGAAGAATGTGATGAACTCGAAAAGAAAACTTCCCCTAGAGTCTGGAGAGCAAGGTAAGGAGGAGAAATATATGAATCTAGAGAAATTCAGCCACAAGATGAGAAAAGGCCTTGAAGACAGTGTGAGATAATGGTTTTATTGTCATTATCAAGCTGTCTTCTCTTCTTCCACGCAGGCAGAACTCCAATTTCCTTAAAATATACACACCCAATGCATCAAATATAACTAATACCTTTCCCAATCTACGAGATAGATCTGATTTGGTATAAACTACCATGCAGTTCTCTTTTATCTTGCCAGTGATTAAGATTAGTCATAATATTAAACCCTGACCAATTGGATATGAAAGGAAATCTACTTGGAGAGTTGTTATGGACTGAATTTCCCCACAGCGAAATATGTATGTTGAAGTCCTAACCTCCATTGGGACTTAGGAGAGAAGACCATTAAATCAATAATTAAATGAGGCCATCAGGTGTGGCTGTGATCCAATAGAAATATTCTTCTTATAAGAAGAAGAGATGCCAAGGATGTATAAACAGAAAAGAATGATCACGTGAGGGCACAGAAAGGAGATGGTCATTGGAAAGCCAAGGAGAAAGACCTCAGGAGTTACTAAATATGCTGAAACCATGAATTCAGACTTCTAACCTCCGAAACTGAGAAATAAATCTCTTTTCAGGCATCCAATCTGTAGTATTTTGTTATGGCAGCTAAATGGGGCTAATCCCAGAGTCCAGGAAAAGTGTTACTCTGTACCCTTGTGTCTGCATCTTCACTCAACTTCCTCCTCTATGTGAACGTATGTGTTTCTTATCTTCTCATAAGGACGCTATATATACTGGGTTAGGGTTCACACTAATTCAGTATAATTTCAGTTCAGTTCAGTTCATTCACTCAGTCGTGTCTGACTCTCTGTGATCCCATGGACTGCAGTACACCAGGCTTCCCTGCCCATCAGCAACCCCCAGAGCTTGCTCAAACTCAAATCCATTGAATTGGTGATGCCATCCAACCATCTCATCCTCTTTCGTCCACTTCTCCTCCTGCCTTCAATCTTTTCTAGCATTAGGATCCTTTCCAATGAGTCAGTTCTTCACATGAGGTGGCCAAAGTATTGGAGTTTCAGCTTCAGCATCATTCCTTCCAATGAATACTGATTTCCTCTGGGATTGACTGGTTTGATCTCCTTGCAGTCCAAGGGACTCTCAAGGGTCTTCTCTGACACAACAATTCAAAAGCATCAATTCTTCTACACCCCACTTTCTTTATAGTCCAACTCATAATCCATATCAGTATAATTTACAAAGACTCATTCCTAAATGAAGTCATATTCACAGATACTAAGAGTTAGGACTTTAACATATATTTTTAAGGGACACATAAAAACTACATGTAGAGAATGGCAGAACAGAAGAGATACTAGAACATGGCATCCTGGAAAATATCATGATAGCTTTTGGAATCAAAATATTTCTTGTGGATTCCTTTTTTTCTTTTTTAATATTAAACTCCTCATCACTTCAGCTGCATTTTGTTAGGTCTGATTTTATCTGAGACTAAAATAACCTAGTGTTGTTAAGGATATAGGGAAATGTTTTCAGAGCATTGTGAAATTATCAAAAGATTTTAAACAAAGAAGTCGCATAATCAGATATTTATTTTGTAAAAAAGGCAAAATCCATTTGAAGCCCACGTCCTCTAGAAATTCTTTCTATAGATCTTCTACTTTATAGTTGCCCTTTAGTGACTTCCTGATCACTTCATTTAAACATGGAATGCCTGTTTTAACAGAACTCCTTGCCTTCCCACTTCAGTCTCTTCAACACATCAAAATAATCTTCCTACAAGAGCACCTAGTAATCCATCTTTGCAATCAGATGTCTTCCATAACTCTCCATTGCCATAAAGTTCCTAAAGCCCTCTTAAATCTTGACCTCAAACTACATTTTCAAAACAAAGTCCAAAAATAAGTAGGCTTTGTGTTAAAATAAATATCATAAACCATCATTGAGCAGTGGTTGACACCTGTGGAATTTTAGAAAACTGAGAAAAGTTATTAATAATAATATTTTAGAATTAAGAGCAACAACCATTTAAAACACAAACATAACACATATAGCTGACTGTTCCTTTCCCATTGCTGAGAAAGAATAGCAAAAGGGAGAAAATGTGTTTTATAATTCCTGCATTATTGAAAAACAATTTTTCATGCAAAAATTGTGGCATGTTAACAACTAAGAACTAAAATTAATTGCCACCCAACATCATCAAGGAAGTTTTTGTTTTAGAAGCCATCTTGTGCAGGCTAAGCATTGTCTACACATTATCTTAATTAGCCTAACAATAAATATATAAGACAGGCTATCATTCCCCACATTATGAACAAGAAATGTAGGTTTAGAGTGAATGATTAAGTAACTTGCAGCTCTGAAATGCCAGAAATGGTTTTCAACTAAGTTTTTAACCATTAAGTTGTAATCCTGCAGTATTTCATTCANTTAGCCTAACAATAAATATATAAGACAGGCTATCATTCCCCACATTATGAACAAGAAATGTAGGTTTAGAGTGAATGATTAAGTAACTTGCAGCTCTGAAATGCCAGAAATGGTTTTCAACTAAGTTTTTAACCATTAAGTTGTAATCCTGCAGTATTTCATTCACTAAAATGACCTTCTTTTCTTAACAAAACCAAGTCATTCTTGGTTCCTTCATCTTCCTCTGATAGTCTGAGCTAGGATTCTGGAAAGATTATAAAAATTGCAACTGTTGCTGCAGTAATGTGCATATATATGTATGTACTGTGGCTTTGGATAAATAATTTAATTTTACTATCAATATATTTTAACACATTATTCAAATAAATTCAGCAAATATATTTTGTCATAGGAATGAGGGAAGAGGACATTCAAGGAAGAATAAAGTGAGATTAACAGAGAAGACAATGAGAAAGTTGCTTCAAGTTAACATTTATGAAGTGTCAGTAATAATTACAAAGCTATAAGGAATATTATGGTATAGATGGATCTTCGCAGATGGCACTTGTGGTAAAGAATCCTCCTGAAATGCTGGAAACCCTAGTTTGATCCCTCGGTTTGGAAGATTCTCCTGGAGAAGGAAACGGCAACCCAGTCCAGTATTCTTGCCTGGAAAATGCTATAAACAGAGGATACTGGCAGGCTACAGTCCATAAGGTCCCAAAGAGTTGGACATGACTGAGCACACACACACAAAAATGGTATAGGTAATCATGTCTTGCCCTCTCTGAAGATAGCATTTACAGTGTGATATTGTTCCATAAGCATTCCAAAATGTCAAGATTTGAACTTGAAAATGAAAACTGGAGTAATTGAGAAGAGACTTTGACACTTCCTTTTTCAAGACATTTCTCTTTCTATTAATTAATTACTTTATAAAAAATAAAAGATTTTCTTTTAAGAAAAATAACAGAGATTTAATTTCCTTGGTTTGATATAATTTTGAAGAAAGAACTTTCAAAAAGTGGAACAAACAAGCAGGCAAACAGCCATTCAAATCTTACCTGACTCTATGCTGTTCTGACTTTTGGAGAGGAAATTATAGTTCTGTTATAAACACTGTACTGAAAGTCCTAGTCTTCACAATGGGGCAATACAGGAAAGCAACCCAAAGCAAGTGAAGAACTTTTTTCTTCCCAGCCACACACTTGATCACTAAGGACAAATAACATCACAGCTTTTTGCTGTTTTGCTAAGGCAATGTGTCATTTAAAGGATCAGTCACATACTAAACATCAAACCTCTGAAAATAATCACAAGCAAGGGTTCATAGCTGCAAACAACACTGTAATGCATTCAGAGAAAATTAGAAAAAAAAAAAANAAAGTAGCCCCCACTCACTGCAACTAGAGAAAGCCCAATAAGGGAACAGCAAGCAAGACCCAGTGGAGCCAAAAAATAAAAAATAAATAAAAATCTAAAAAATACATGAATCAGGAAATGCTAGTTTATACCAAGAACGCTGTCATCATTTCATGTCTTTTGGGTTGACTTATGTAATTTGGAAGCAATATTTCTTTTCAATCTCCTTCATTGCCTTTTTTCATTATACTTAATAATACCTTTGTATACTATGTAATTCAACATAAAAAGACCTATTTATTTCGATAAAAAGGAAAAAATTAAGTTGCGACAATTCTGTATCCCACTAAAACCTTACATCTGAGTCCAAGATAATAATTTATCATGATGTGAGTGCAGTTTTTCAGATTGGGTATGAACTGATGTGACTGAAGACAGATAAAACTAATTTCCAAATTGGAGTAGAATTCAGCTTTGCTTGGTCTCTTGTTTTCCTACTTTTTTGTTTTGTCTTTTAACATGTTCTTGTAAAAGAAGTGTGGGCTGTTGGAAAAAGTCACAAGGGATCATGTGAATAATCTTAATGACATCAGAAATGATGGACTTATTTTCACTGGCTTATTTATTCCTAAGTCTCAGTCAAAGGAGCGAGAGCCTAAATTGGTTCAAATGCTCAATTTTTCATAGCAAGTTATGTTTAGATGTCAAAATAATATTATAATGTGTGAAACCTTACGCTAGGTATTTATATCTGTTGCTTTCTTAAATCCAAAAAGCAACCCTAAGATATTGTTTCGATGTTTCAAATGAGGATTGAAAACCTGGAGTAATTATTAAGGTCTTCTACATGTGTGTGTGCCTGTGTGCTCAGTTGCATCCAACTCTTTGTCACACCACGGACTTCTCTGTCCATGGAGCACCATGGACTTCTCTGTCCAACAGGCATCCCTGTCCACGGAATTTTCCAACCCACGAGAATGGGTTGCCATTTCCTACTTCTGGGGATTTTCGTGACCCAGAGATCAAACCCGTCAGTTGTGTCTCCTGCATTTGCAGATAGATTGTTTACCACAGCACTACCTGGGAAGCCCAATATCTTCTACATAATATTGAATTTGTATTACAAATAGAGTCCACGATATAGGTATTTTATGAGACAAAGCCACTAAAATGATTATAATGTCTACAACATAATAAGCACTTAAAAGATATGAGCTTTATCATTATTAACATAATAAGAACAGTAAAGATTCTTTTAAACAGAGAAATTAAAATGCTTGAGATGAAGAGGAAGCACTGAAAGTTTGATCTTGAGGTTTTAGAAAGTGACTATGTGACTATGGAGCTATCGAATCTATTTCTGCCCCATTGGAAGCACAATCCACCTCCCACTACAACTTACACACAAATCAAAGACCTTTTGGAAACCATTTGCAATAAAGGGTACTTTATGTACATTTGGCAGTTGCATTGATGGCTTTTTTTTTTTTCCACAGAAAAGTAACTTGCAAGGGCACAAAGACAAGTTGAAAACAAAATCTTTGGGAAAGTGACATTGAAAGACTCTTAGGACACATAACAAAAACATGTATTGAAATTCCATTAGTATCAATAGATGGAATAATAAGCTACTACTAACAGAAAAACATCAAGATGCTCAGTTGTACACTTTTTTGGAGTTACTTACATAGAACTTACTTTTCCAGGAGTAGCTCCAGAATTCACCAGGGACTACTTTGTCCCCAAGTCAAGCATCCATTAAAGGAGATGCTTGTTTGTGTTCAGAATAAATAAAATAAAATGTAACACTAGCAGTAAAAGCCTTGTCAAAGACAACATTTCAACTTTTAATGATTAGCATTAATAACAGAAATATTTCCCCAGTACATAACTAGGTTGAGCAAAGCTGTATTCCTTAAACGTTTGAGAAGGATAGAAATGGAAAGACACTGAAAAAGAGAAACATTTATCCTGAAAATGTGACATCCAAGTGTCAAGAGAAATCATATTTTTACAGCTTAGTTAAAAACCCCTAGAAACCAAGATATGGAGGAAATTTTGATAAATCTTTAATATTTTAGGAAGGGTAGTTGGTACTGCCATAATAAAGTTTTAAATTAAGAACACACGTTTGGCATGTATCAAGCAGAAACCAGCTAAAAATGTCCAGGCTTATTTCCAAAAGAATTTAAGAAGGAGTTATAGCAGGCCAATTGGATTTATAAGGTGGTAAATTAAAAAATAATAAAACATTGATCTGTCAGCATAAGTCTGAATGCAAAGTATATGGCCATTACTTTACAATTAGTGTCACTTACTGAAATAGTGCTTTCACAGTGATTCAGCCCTTAACCACATTTTTCAAGAACATTTCCTTCCACCAATTTTGGAAATTATTGCTGAAACAGTCACTCAATATTAAATCATTCTGTCAATTAGCGATTGTGGGAGCCAACTCTTGCTTCTGTTCTGCACTTATAAGCACCCAGACATTACAAAATGTAACTCCTTTCTCAAAGTCATGATGTTTTGCAGCAGTCTAAAGCTTAGAGAAAGATAGAGAGAGCTTCCTCTCAAATATGTGTTTCTATCATATCCCATCCATTAGAAGCAAATCTCAGAGCCCTTCATTATGATATCTAATCTGACTTTGCTCAACCTCAGCATTATTAATAAGGCCAGCTGTAACAGCTATACTTTCTATCTTTAAACTTGCCCCGTTTTTCCTGGCTAACTGCTTATGGAAGTGATAGTTTTATTATTAAATAAAGGTATATTAAAAAGTTAATTATTTTTATCTTTAGCTCTTCTAAACGATATTTGCATTTCAAAAAGATTATCCAGGCTACTGTGGTTCTGTGGGGAGTGGAGACAGGGAACTGATATACGAGGTTTTACAGAATGTGCCCTCCTAAAGCTGAGAGGATAAAAATAGTCTGAAGTCCACTGCAGCTTCACATGCAAAGCTGACTATTCTGACTCAGAGCAGTCATCCAGAAAGATTGCGCCCCTTATTCTTATTCACACAAGCAGTTTGGGAAAGAAAGCTTTTATTACATTGTTTGATGGTGTGTACAGAAGTGAACTGCCATTGTGCAGGTAGCTTGTTATGTTTTGTGTTCCAATAAAAAGGGTTTAAAATCCTCTTCCTAGTAAAACAGTAAATGGAAGAACATCAAGGCTACAGAGGAAGCAACCACAAATGCTTAAGCAGATAGACAGCCTGCATATAATGCAAGCACTGCCAAGAGCTGCAAAATATACAGGATAAAATATGAGCTTTTCAATGAGGTACCAGTCAATAAAGACTCATGCTTAAAACCATACTGGCTCTAAGGCTCCTGAAGAAGAATGAAAGAAAGAGAAGGTGAAGTTTCATCCAACTCTTTGCAACCCCATGGACTATAGCCTACCAAGCTCCTCCATCTGTCCATGGGATTTTCCAGGCAAGAGTACTGGAGTTGGTTGCCATTTCCTTCTCCAAGGGATCTTCCCAACCTAGGGATCAAACTCGGGTCTCTCGCATTTTAGGTAGACACTTTTACTATCCCACCAGGGAAGTCCTGGGAAGAAGAATGGTGACTGCCTAAATCCGAACCTCTTCACACATTCCCTCAAAACTTATAGACAGAGATCTGAGAGCAAGTAACACTATCTGACAAATAACTTGGGAACAGAGGATACTATAAACTTCAGTGTATATTTAAGTTGAGAAATAAAACATTCAAATGTTGCAGAACCATCTCCAGACTCAATTCCTAAACATAGTCAGGTAGAGGTAGCATGGAAAAGAGGGAACTACCCATGGCCTGTGGTGGCAGAAAACCCATAAACTCCCGACCCCCTCAAAAAGAAATGCCTGCCTGATGCAGGTGTTGTTTCGTCTCTCAACTGCATCCAGCTCTTTGTGACCCTGAGTACTGGAGCCCACCAGGCTCCCCTCAGTCCAAGGGAATTTCCAAGCAAGAATACTGGAGATGGTTGTCATTTCCTTCTCCATGAGATCAAACTCACATCCCCCGCAAGTCTCTTACATTGGCAGGCAGATTCTCTACTGCTGAGCTGCCAGGGAAGGCCTTGCCTGATGTAGGGGAAATACTTAAAACATAACTGTAACAAAGTGAGTCAGAGCAGGGCTCCTAAGGAATTGAATGAAGAGGCTTGACTATTTGTATGACAGGAGTAACAGTATCCTGATGATACTATATGATAGTGGGAATGGAGAAGTTATGTTTTTTATGGATACACATTTAAGGATAGAAAGCATATGGTGGAAATCAGTGTATTACAAAAAAAAAAAAAAGTACTATTTCAAAAGCAGAATCATATCTTCCCCCAAAGCAAGGTCTCAACCGACTAACATCCCACTACACTGTCTCCCCAAATAGGCTACTTATGAACTATGCAACTTTGTGAACTATAAAAATCTCTCATCATAAATAAATAGAAATGCTGTTATTGCCAGATGAGAACGTTTCTATATTCATACAAAGTTATCATTGAAAATATGAATCAAAACATTGAAATATGCAAAAAACACAGAAACAAAATGCAAGCAGAAGAAATATTTAGGTTAGTACTAACATTTGAAAAAATTAAGCAAGCATTTGCAGATATAAAGTAATTACTATAATCAGAAATCAAAAACAAGGAAAAAGAAAAAACAGAAACATGTAAAATATCCAGTGAGCTTAGGAAAGAAATTTTAAGGCCAACAAAATGTCACATAATTGAAGATTCAGTTCAGTTCAGTTCAGTTCATTCACTCAGTCGTGTCTGACTCTTTGAGACCCCATGGACTTCAGGACACCTGTTTCTCTGTCCATCACCAACTCCTAGAGCCTACTCAACTCACATCTATCATGTCGGTAATGCTATCCAACTATCACATCCTCTGTCATCCCCTTCTCCTCCTGCCTTCAATCTTTCCCAGCATCAGGGTCTTTTCCAATGAATCAGTTCTTCACATCAGGTGGCCAAAGTATTGGAGTTTCAACTTCATCATCAGTCCTTCCAATGAATATTCAGGACTGATTTCCTTTAGGATTGACAGGTTAGATCTCCTTGCAATCCAAGGGACTCTCAAGAGTCTTCTCCAACACCATTGTTTAAAAGCTAATAGCTCAGTTGGTAAAGAATTAAAGACTAAATAGCGTATAAAAGTGGAGATATATTTATCTGAAAATATGAAAAGTGACATTTAGAAAGGATTGAGAGGTTCAGAGCAAACCAACCCTAAATATGCCACTTTGGTATACTGAGTATTTTGAATTGCTGGATGCTTGGGGCTGGTGCACTGGGACAAGCCAGAGGGATGGTACGGGGAGGGAGGAGGGTGGGGGATTCAGGATGGGGAACACATGTATACCTGTGGTGGATTCATGTTGATGTATGGCAAAACCAATACAGTATTGTAAAGTAATTAACCTCCAATTAAAATAAATAAATTTATATTAAAAAAAGAAACAACCGACACAATAAAAATGTTCTGACCTTCCTTTGTCTCCAGAAAACAAAAAATCAATTTCAATGTGAAGGATATCCTCCCAGCACCTGGAGGGCATCCTTATTGCCAATGATTAGGAATTCACTGTGAAGAACAGTATATAAGTAGCTTTGTTACTTTTTTCAGTGATTAGCCATGCAAGCACAAACCTATTTGTCAATTCTTCACAAATACTATTCTCTTGTTTGAGTGTGTGCGTGTTCAGTTGCTCAGTGCTGTCTGACTCTTTGTGACCCCATGGGGTTTCCCAGGCAAGAATACTAGAGTGGGTTGCCATTTCCTATTACAGGGTACCTTCCCGACCCTAGGATCAAACCCATGTCTCTTGCATCTCCTGAATTGGCAGGTGGATTCTTTACCACTGTGCTACCTGGAAAGCCACTTCTTTGTTTAAAGTGTACAAAAACTGCCTGTTTTAGTCACTTTTTTGAGTTTCATATCTTTACAAACTCCCATATGTACCAAATTAATTTCTTTTCTATAGTTAATATTTCTTATCTGAATTTAATTATCTGTCCAACCATAGAACTTAGAAGGGAAGAAGAAAAACTGCTTCTTTCCTGGAGTCTTGGTGCCAACATGGGACACTTCACTGGCTGACACTTCTGCTCTGGGCTGCTACAGGAGAGAGATCTGGGGACTTCTGACAAGAACTGGCAGAAGATAAAAATTCTGACCACATCCATCTCCCAGACTCTACCTGCAGGTTCAGCTGAAACAGAGTGGGGAAAGTCCTTTTTTTCATTTTAATCTAAATTTAGATTGACAAGGGGAAATATTTGTGTGAACTCATGCCTTGGTAGAGCAATTCTAATAAAGATTTGTTATGAGTACTGTTGTTTTCTATGGATCTCATTCCTCCCGAAGATGGCCGTTATTTTCTTCTGTCTCCGTCTTTTGTGTCATTTGTCATAAAGAGGGAAACCACAGTGTAAAAGGCAGGCAGAGGTCCTATAAACCTGCTGTTCAAGCCAGCTCATACACTGGAGAGTTCATGGTTCTCATCAACTGGCATCTGTTTAGACAAAGTTTGCTATGGGCCCTCTATATAAAAGCTGGATAAAATTTTCCCCTTGTTTTGTTCTGTCTCCTCAGAGCTTGGCTTTAGGACTAATGACCTTCTCTCTGACCTTCACCATCTAAAATGTACATGTACTGCTGGGCATCTGGTGGCCAGTTTAATACACTGTGATTCTGAGACACAGTCACAAGCAGCATGCTCTTTGTCTGGCCATGCCAGCTCTCAGGGATATTTTTCATAAGCGGCCTTTTTCATCTCAACCTTTGTTGTTGGAAATGTGGTGGTGGTTTAGTTGCTCAGTCATGTCCAACTCTTGTGACCCCATGAACTGTACCCTGCCAGGCTCCTCTGTGAATGGAATTCTCCAGGAAAGAATACTGGAGTGAGTTTCCATATATCCCATTCTTGTAGCACCTGCCTGGCATCACAGATTATTGGGTCTATAACTGGAGAAGGAGGCACTAGATTTGCTGTATCATTTTTACTGCCTATGACAGCAAAATCTCTGCTTTCTCACTTTGCTAACTCTAGAAATGAACTCTTGGATCACGGGGACTGCATCTCTGCACCCAGTTCAAACACACCTCTTGTGTTTATGGTTAAGATTTATTCTAAATATGGAAATTTATCTTCAGGTCTTTCCATAAAAAAGGCTAATTGGATTAAATTGTCATTGGAACAAGTACACTAATAAAGATCCCACTCATCAATAGCCAACTGACCTCCCCACCCCTCCCTTCAGAACAGTTTCTCGGAGCTGTATGAGGTTGTCTCCTGGGATATAGTCCTCATTAAGACACTGAATAAATTAGTCTCAGCTTTTGTGTTGTGTTTATGTGTCATTCAGTAGAAACTAGTTTACAGTTCCTTATAGAACATTTTTGGGTAGAAATTTGTAATATAAATGTAATGCCATTATAAATGAGAAGGGTGATTTTGTTTTCTTTCCCTCAGACCAAATCCTAAGTTTCCTACTTCCCTTACTGGAACCTCTTCTTCATTTAAATTGTTCTGAAGAGGATGAATATTTGAAGAAATCTCCAGTTGGTCTCCGGGCCACACATGCAAATGGAATTGGATTGTAACTAGGTGCAGAGTTCATGTGTGTTGCTCAAAAATAAAGAAACTTGTTTCTATCAGTAACCCAATATCACCTCTCCAGAGATGCAGAGCAAAGAAATGAACCTATAATAGACTCTCTCTTACACTGGGCTGCATTTGTCTTTACTTCCTCACCCTGTAAAACTCCAGTCTTGCCAATGAAAAAAGAACATATGTTTGACTCAGACGGGAACAAAATCTATTAATCTGTGCAAGAACTAAGAGCCACAAACTCTTTTGTAATTCTTTGCCTTCATGCAGTCCTGCTCCCAGTGAATATGAAGTTCTTGATATCTCGTCACAAAAAGGATTCAAAGAGACAAAGTTATAGGTAAGAAGTGGATTCATTTAGAGAGAAACACACTCCACAGAGTGTGGGCTATCTCAGAAGGTGAGAGTGCCCTCATATAGAGTGGTTAATTTCTATGGGCTAGGTAATTTCATAGGCTAATGAATGGGAGGATTATTCCAGTTATTTGGGGAGAGGGGTGGAGATTTCCAGGAATTGAGCCGCAATCCACCTTTTGGAGGGTTTCCCTGGTGACTCAGATGGTAAAGAGTCTGCCTGTGAGGAAGAAGACACAGGTTTAATCGCTGGGTTGGGAAGATCCCCTGGAAAAGGGAATGGCTACCCACTCCAGTATTCTTTCAGGGGAAATCCATGGAAAGAGGATCTTGGTGGGCTACAGTTTATGGGGCTGCAAAGAGTCGAACAATAGAACAACTAATGCTTACACTTTCCACCTTTTGGCTTTTTATGGTAGCCTCAGAACTGTCATGGCCCTTGTGGGTGTGTCATTTAGCACATTGATGTCTTACAATGAGCGTAAAATGGGCTTCGAGGTCCACTGTAAGTCAGATATTCTGCCATCTTGGACCTAGTTGGTTTTAACCCGTTTTTACCATGTCCTATGGCTATGTCATTCTTTTAAAGACTGCGCCATGCTTCCTTCCCTCCAGCTTCAGTTCCCAATTCAGCCATTATTCTTACCTTAATTCCTGCTGATGCACCTGCTTTATAGCAACAGATCTCTGCTCAGCTTTCTTTTCAATTCTGATACATCCCAAGTCACAATTTCTCTTTGCATTTATGTGTAAAAGGAGACAGTTAACATGGACTTGTCTACCTTAGGGATATTAGGAATCTCCTTCACTATTTTCCTAAAGCTGAATTATATTCTGAAGCCTTCCCCCAAGATTCCACTCTTTTTCAGTGTATTAATGACCTTTTGCTCTGTAACCAAACTAAGCAGGGTGCCCTTATAGTCTTCTTCACTTTCCTAAAGGCACTATCTGAACAAGACCATAAAGTCTCCTAATGGGTACAAACTTCAATGGGCACACTTAACTCATACATTTAGGACAGGAGATATTTAAGGGCATTCAAAAGTTCACCCCAAAATGCACTGAGTCAGTTTTTTGCATTCCTCTCACCCAAATGAGAAAACAGTTATATAAATTTCTTGGGGCAGCTAGCTATTACCACCAGTGATTACTAACTTTTCTGCCCTTACTAAGCCTCTGAACACCTTCCTCCTAGACCACTCCAGAGCCCATTTCCTTACCTTCAAAGACATGAATCTCCTTTGAAACTTTAAAATTAACATTTTCCACACATTCAGCTCTCAGTTTACCTAATTTTGATAAACCTGTTCATTTAAACTGCCACACAAAGAATAGGATTGCTGCAAGTATTTTAGGACAGGGTTTGCTTCCCAGATACATTGTATAGCATAGTTTTCATGTCAGTTAGGGCTTCCCAGGTGACTCAGCGGTAAAGAATCTGCCTGCCAATGCAGAAACCACAGGTTTGATCCCTGGATCAGGAAGAACCCCTGGAGGAGAAACTGGCATCCCACTCCAGTATTCTTGCCTGGAGAATTCCATGGACAGAAGAGGCTGGCAGTCTACAGTTCATGGGATCACAGAGTCATACACAGCTGAGCATGCACATGCCAATTAGACCCTGTGGTGTCAGGCATGCCCCCATGTGTGTTCACAGAAGCCACAGCTGCCACCTAAATTGACAAAGCCAGTCCCTTACATTAGGTTCCCTCACTCACCTTTATGCTCCCCATGTGATGTCTGCCTTCTCTAAAAGTTCATAAGATAGCATCTGTCTAGATAGTGACGGATTACCTATGAACATCTAGAATGAAAGCAAAAAACACAATATAAAAGTTGTGAGCTGAGTTACATGGGGAAAAATTACTGATAACTATAGCTTGGGAGACAGCTGATCAGATAGCTCTGAGGAATTGATCCAAAGAGGAAAGATGGGGTTAAGGTATACATGATTTTTTTTCTGGAAAAGAATATGTAATCAAACATAAAAAGATTACTGACAATGACAAAAAACAGACACCTCAATTTAACAATTTTAGTGCTTTTCCATGTGTGGGAAGGTGCAAGAATCTAGAGTCAGTGAAATTTATAAGTGAAATTTCACTGATATGCATCTTAACTATCCAGGGACAAAGCATAAAAAGTGTCCTATTTTTCTCCACCCTGAATTCCCCTCAAGGTGCACTGTTGGTGAGCAACTACAGTGGATATAAGCTTGAACTGGAATGGAGGGCAACATTCTTGGTTTTACAAACAAGACTGTTTGATTAGCCTTTCCATCATCTTACAGTAATGCTTTGAATCCAGTTCTTTACTACCCTCTGCTGATGATGGAGAGCCCTATTCTGTTCTACATTATTGCCCTGCAACTGCAGAAATGGTCTCAGTCACAAAAAGTAAAAACCCATAGACACTTCTTTAGATAATCCAGACTTCTATTTTTGTGACATGCTATAAACATAATTTCCAGGGAAACTTAATGACATGTTGGGCCATAGTTTCCCCACAAGAACCACTTAACAGACAGTCTGCCCACTGTAAAATTAGCCCAAGCTGCTGAATTCATAGGTATTACTAGGATTTACACCTTAACAAAAGGGAAAATTGTCACTATTTACACTGACTCCAGTTGTGTTTTTGGAATCTGCCATATTGTTGCCACGACTTAAAAATCACGTGGATTCTTAACCTCTGCTAACAGTCCTATAGCTAAAGGACATAAAATGCTGCCCTCTGAGAAGTTAATCCCTCCTTTCTAAAACTGCCATTGTTCACAGCCATAGTAAGGAGATATTGTATATTCAAGAAACAAAAGGACCAACAAGGTTGTTAAATATGAAGCTCCAAATGGACCTCCTATTATATCTCCAACCAACTTTAAACCTGTCTGTATGCCTATCAGGCAAATACACCACAATCTAAAAAAGACAAATACATGCTGAAAGATGCCAAAGAGTTATCAGGGATTATACATTGGTGCAAATAGACATCCTATAGCCATTATTTTCTTTTAATCTTTAGGCTTGTCCTTGGCTTCCAAGGTGGCTCAGATGGTAAAAAAATCTGCCTGCAAGACAGGAGACCCAGATTCGATCCTTGGGTTGGGAAGATTCCCTGGAGGAGGAAATGGCAACCAGGCAGTATTCTTGCATGGAGAATTCCATGGACACAGTAGCTTGGCAGGCTACACTATATGGTGTCACAAAGAGTCAGATATGACTGAGCAATTAACACATTCACTTTATCTTATATTAAATGGGATGTGTGTGCAGCTGGAGAGTAATTAACTGTAAGACCGTTGGTTCTTCTCTGGCATCCACAAAATTTGTGAACTAATTATTTCCTAGTGCACCACTTGTAAATCTTACCAAATTTCTGGAAGAAATCAATATTCCCCATGAAGTCCTGCAAAACCCACGCTGAATTCTACAGCACTACAAATGGATTTTTTAGACTTACCTCCAGATTTAGGCTACTCTCACTGTTAGATTATTGTCTGTATGTTTAGTGGATAGACTAAATGATATCTAACTAGATATACTGATGTCACAACAGAAGTAGAGAAATTAATAACTCAGAATATTCTCAAAATATGTCACTTTTGCATATTGATTATTTTTAATTAAAGTTACTTAAGAAACAACTGGCATGAGAAGGGCATTCTGTCATTTGTCCCCCTGAAAACAGGAAATAAATTTCCATGTAAGGGTACCCTCCTTGCACCTGGAGGGTAGAAGTTATCCTTAACACCAAATATAGAAAATTCATGACCAAGAAAGTTGAATAAACAACCTTCATTACTTCTCTGGCAGTAATTCTTTTTTCGTTGAAAAGGTATAAAATTTTCCTACTTAGGTCACTTTTTTTACTTTCATATTTCTATGATTTCCTATATATACAAAATTAAACTTCTGAAGTTTTTTCCTCCCGTTAATCTGTCCTATGTCAATTTAGTTGTGAGGCCATCAAAGAATTGAGAAGGGAAGAAAGGAAAAGTTTCCTCTCTATTGCAAAACAAAATGGTCAAAAGAAATCAAATAAAGATAGAATTGTAAAAGATCCAAAAGAAAGACAGGCCAAAAACTGTCTGGAGCACTGAAAAGCCTGAAAAAGACTAACTAGGAAAAAGAGCTAATAATAAAACTAGAATCTAAGAAAACCCTAGAGAGTTTGATTCAAGATATACTTTCATTGATAATTAGTCTATGAATAATTCATTTTATTGTTATTAATTAGCTTGTTTTTTTAATACTGCAATGCACAATCTTGGGCCCTCCGCCCAAACTAAAAACTAAGACTTTGACAAACCTACATTCAGTTATGTGATTCCTCTCCTCAACAATCAAACCTCCTGTCCCTCACTAAATTGAAAA
>SJYV01051082.1:0-11977 GCA_006410875.1 Neotragus pygmaeus
GGGCGGGGGCACAATAGTAGAAGGATATATAAGTGAAAGTTTAAACAGAGGGCTTCAGTAGGAGTAGAGGAAGACAGTAGGAGGCAGTAAGTTTCCTGATGGTGGGGATTTTGTCTGGCGAATAGGAGGCATTGAACAAATATTTACTGAAGGATGAATGAAGGAATGATGCTTGTGTCTCACGTGGGATGGGCCCAGGGCTCTGGTTCGGGTCTGTCTTAGAAAAGATCTGGGTCCTTTTTCGATCTTGACTCTCAGGTTCTCGTGGTCAGGAGTAACATAAGATTAATGCCGAACTCCTATGTTTGTCTGTATATCTTCTCTTTCTTCCTGGATTGGGTTAACCCCCTATCTTGTTTAGTCACCGTGTAGGCCTCAGCTTAGCTCAGACAAATTGGGATTCAGGCTGCAGGAACTGAGATGTGGTTCAGGCTGTAAGCGCCCAGGGACAGCCTCCAGATCGGATGACCTTTCTGAATGTTATACAGCTAAAGTTTCAAGTGATGTAAAAAAAGAGTGTGGAAGGAAGCCCATAGTGTGGAAATCAGTGTGCAAGTCCAGAGACACTCCAGAGAGTGGAAATCCCTGTGGATACCATCTTTACCTTTTCTGCAGAACCACAAGTAATTGAATAGGAGGCTAATCTAGATTGAGGCTGGGTATGTGGACTCTGCTAAGAGATTCCCACAGAGGAGGGGTGGAGGGATGGAGGGGTGGAGGTGGGGCAGGTACTTGGTCAAAGAACCTCTCATTTATGCCCTCCCTTGTCTGCCCTTTAGTTAACGACATCTCCCCAAAGGACTTATTCACTAGGCTCTGACATCCACACTTGGACCTTGCCTGTAGTTCAATCAACAGAAATGTGGTGCTTCACTCTTCTCTCTGCCCCAAGAATAAATACACTGTAACTCATTTCTGTCATAGCTCAGTCGGTAAAGAATCTGCCTGCAATGCAGGAGACCCAGGTTCGATCCCTGGGTCAGGAAGATCCCCTGGAGGAGGAAATGGCAACACACTCCAGTGTTCTTGCTTGGAAAATCCCACGGACAGAGGAGCCTGGCAGGCTACAGTTCATGGGGTTGCAAAGANGCCTGCAATGCAGGAGACCCAGGTTCGATCCCTGGGTCAGGAAGATCCCCTGGAGGAGGAAATGGCAACACACTCCAGTGTTCTTGCTTGGAAAATCCCACGGACAGAGGAGCCTGGCAGGCTACAGTTCATGGGGTTGCAAAGAGTCGGACACAACTTAGCAACTACACCAAAACCAAACCAAACTCATTTCTGAACCCTCTGGGTTTTAGCTAAGCCAATTCCTGGTGCCAGATCCCTGGGACCAGATCCCTTGCCAGTTCTGAGACATGGGCAGTATCCTCGTGCATGAGCTGAGTAAACCGAGGCTCAGCCAGTTCACACAGCTAGGAATTGCAAGAAGGGAAATTCGAGATAAGTTTGGACTAATTCCAAAGTACAGGTTTTTCTGAGGACATAAGTTATGCCCATAGAACTTACCTGTAGTAGTGGTAATTGTTAGGACTAGAAGGCAACTGTGGGATTTGTTCAGCTCCTTCAGAGGAAGGGGCTTGGGCTCAGACAGCAAGAGGGACAAGCTCCGCTGTCACCAAGTACCAAAGAAAGATTTGACATCCAGGTCTCTCCTGACTCCCTGGGGCCCTTTTTCCTTTCTTTTGAAAGAAGTCCTCATATTAAAATGTTTCTTAAATTTTATGTCTGTCTGCTTTAAAATCAAAAAGTACTGAAACCTTTATCATCAAAATATCAGACCTCCCCACTCCTTGTTTTTGTTGAAATAATATTTCATCTCCTAATATTTTCTGTTGAAATCTTTCATCCCATCTTATCTCCCGGCTTGTGCTTTTGTCCTCTCTTAGCCTTGTGGGTTAATACCCTTTAAAAAAAAATTCCTTCATTGTCATTTTACTGGAATGGCCTGGGGAGGGAGACAAGACAAAACACATTCGGTCAATCTCGTTGAACAACAACAAAAAAATCCAGTTTCTCACCACACTGCCCCCCAAAGATCCTGTATCCCCAGACAACTCATTTTTCTGAAGTCAACACATAGCCCTGTGCTCCTGGAGTTTACCCTGCGCCTGGCCCTATGCAGGGAGCTCGTGGCTTACCAGAGTTTCTGTCTGGCCTGTGCCTTGCTGCCCCCAGGGACCGGACTGAGGCTGGAGAGAATGATTTACAGGAGGAAACAAAAAGTAGGTAATGGCAGTAAGAAGTCCTCCCACCCACTTGTGAATTTCAGAGTGCTTTCGTACCCGGGATCTCTTTCACAGCCGCAGATAAGCACAGGATCCGTTGTTTGGTGCTCACCATGAAGTTAGATCCCAGCACAGCAGCATATCTGAACTGGAGACTATGAACATTCATGTTCCAGGTGCTTGTAACTTGTTATTCGGTTCTTTTGTCTGCAGGTCTAAAGCTTCCTTTGCCAGGGAGATGGAAGTGGACTCTTGTACTTCCAAGGGAGTTACTGAGTCTTTTTTTTTTCTCCTCCTGCTCCTCTCATACAGTCCCAAGTTTGGAATAAAGAAAGCTGCTTCTCTGAGAACACTTACCAGGGCTCAGCTTGGTCCATGGATAAAAAGAGTCAGAAACAAAAAGTCGTGAACACTTTCTTGGGAATTCTCCTAAAGTCTCGAGCCAAAGTCTATGTCATTGTCTAGGTTGGAACGTGAGATTCATTTATGGATTTATTTCTGCTGCAGATATCTCAATGTTTCTAGGATTTTGATGGCATTCTGGGGTGCAGTCTATGGAGGGAGAGGGGACAGAGGAAGAGGCAACGCCAAAATGCATTACAGTTTAGGCTGTGGTTCAGACAGTGTGTTAGGCTCCTTGTAGCCCTAGTCCCTTGAAACCCTTGGTGGAGCCAGAGATAAACCAGGGCACTGAAAGGACTTGGGGACAGACCTGATGGGCTCTAGAATTGCCTTCCAGAGGCTGGCTGGGGTCCGAGTTCCTCTGACAGAGCAGAGAATCGGACTGTTTAGCTTGCAGTCCCCACCCCTTTTTTAGCAGCCCCACGGATGCTCAGGCTCGTCTCAGAGCTTATTTGCTGTCACTGCTTCCAGGAACACTCTCCACTGTACTGAGCCATTGGAAAAGGTTCCAGTTGCCATGCCCTCTACCTTGCCAAGAAGAGAGTAGGATTTGCCTCACATGGCTTTACTGTCACGTGTTTCATACTGCAGAGGCTAAAGCTTCAGGGTCTTGAAAAAGACCCCACCTCACCAGCTAAGGGCTTCCCTGGTGGCTCAGTGGTAAAGAATCCGCCTGCAATGCAGGAGATGTGCATTCGATCCATGGGTAAGGAAGATCTCCTGGAGGAGGAAATGGCAACCCACTCCAGTATTCTTGCCTGGGAAAGCCTATGGGCAGAGGAGGCTGGTGGGCTACAGTCCATGGGGTCACGATAGAGTTGGACAAGACTGAGTGACTTAACAACACTACCAGCTAAGAGTTGCCTGGGAGCCAGAGAGGGAAATTCCCCAATTTCCTATAGTTGTGAATCAGGACGCCTGTGCTGAAACGTACATCCCACTGCCTGAAACTCAGACTCAGGAGTGACTCAGCAGTGCCTCACCTGAGCAGGGACAGAGGGCAAAAGGCTGGGAACACTGCAGGTTCAAGGCACGCTGGGGATGTTTGAATCCCGAGAGTGCTCTTTTGAGATCATAGGACAGATTCCTCTAGGGCCCTCACAGTTCAGTTCACTTTAGTCGCTCAGTCGTGTCTGACTCTTTGCAACCCCATGGACTGCAGCACGCCAGGCCTCCCTGTCCATCACCAACTCCCGGAGCCTACTCAAACTCATGTCCATTGAGTCAGGGATGCCATCCAACCATCTCACCCTCTGTCGTCCCCTTCTCCTCCTGCCTTCAATCTTTCCCAGCATCAGGATCTTTTCAAATGAGTCAGCTCTTCGCATCAGGTGGCCAAAGTATTGGAGTTTCAGCTTCAAAGCGCCGTCACAGGGACTCATAAGATATTCTGATTCCTCAGACCAAGCAGATAAGGTATGTCTCAAGCAAAAGAGACCTCAGGGTGGCCTCTTGCCAGCTCTCATTTGAAGAGCCAGGAAGTTCCTCCTGATTTCTACCTTAATTCCTCTTGCTTCATCCCCTCTCATTGGTTCTTCAGTAGGGTGACACAAGAGTTGGAACCATGCTTTGTTCACCATAGTATCAACAGTGTCCAGATGCATGAGTAACTTGAAAAAATTTTAGCAACCAGTGCAGCACAGTCAGAATGGACTCTGGCTAGGGTGCTGAACAGGATCCAGGAGGAAAGAGCTCTCGGCTTGAGTTCTAGTCTTGGCTCTGCGCCTAATTTCCTATGTGACCTCAAGCAAACCACCCGACCTCTCTGGGCCTCAGTCTTCTCACCTTTAAAAAAGGGATATCTGGACCAGAGGTTGCAAAGTCATATGCCAGCAGGATCAAGCAATTAAAGCAAATGAGTGAATCCAGTAGGGCGGGGTTGTCCTGACTGTTACATGTAGACTCTCTCTAAATGGGCAGCTGTTGCCTGATGAAATCTCCTGATGTTTAAACAATTCTGTGGATCAAGCAGCGTCTCTAATTCCCCCCTAGACCAGAGGATTTGAAGGGCCCTCCCAACTCAAATTTTCTGCTTCTAAAATATACGTCTTCCAGGGAATTCCCTGGTGGTCCAGTGGTTAGGACTCGAAGCTGTCACTGCTGTGTCCTCAGCTGTTCAATCCCTGGTCAGGGAACAGCACCCTGCAGGCCATGCAAAGGAGCCAAAAAAAAACCAAACACCAAAAAACCGAAAAAAAAAAAAAAAAGAAAAAAGAAAGTGCCTTCCAAAGAAGATCACTAAGAAATCACCTTAGTTATGGTAATTTCAGCTACTGCAAAAGTGAGTGTCTGTGTGTGGGCTCATGCTTTCAGCTTCTGGTTCCCCTCAAATGACACTCTCCTGGTGGTCTTCCCCTGCATCCCGCTTTTTTACCTGCAGGGGATTGTTTGGTCTCAGGAGCCCAGCCCTGGGCCAGATGGAAGGTACAGCTTGTCCAATGAGCTCACCAGCAATAACAGGCTGGCTGTGCCAATGAGATAGCCCTCCGCTTTCCCTGCATGAAGGTAAGAGTGGCCACAAGCAGTGGGTGATTCAGGCTATGGACCTTGCTGCCTTTTCAGGCCTTTGCTGGCCGTGCCCCTAGGCTGAACTGGGACTAGGAATCCAGTCTGCATTATTACCAATCTGGAGCTCTCCAACCTAGCTATATTAGTTTGCTAGTTTCCAAATTAGTTTGCATTTGGAACAATGGAGCACAGTCTTGGGGGCTTAAACCACAGAAACATATTGTCTCACAGTTCTGGAGGCCAGAAGTTCAAAATCAGGTCTCAGCAAGGTTGGTTCCTTCTGAGGACTTCGAGGGAGGGAAGGGTCTATCCCAGGCTTCTCTCCTTGGCTTGCAGATGGATGTCTCCTTGCTGTGCTCTTCACATCCTCTTCCCTCAGTGTCTCTTTGTCTCTATGTCCAAATTTCCCTTTTGTATATGCATTGGAGAAGGAAATGGCAACCCACTCCAGTGTTCTTGCCTGGAGAATCCCAGGGACGGGGGAGCCTCATGGGTTGCCGTCTATGGAGTCGCACAGAGTCGGACACGACTGAAGTGACTTAGCAGCAGCAGCAGCAGTTCTTATGGGTACAGCAGCATAAGGACACCAGTCATATCTGATTAGGGCCCATTGTAATAACTGCGTTTTAACTTGTTTAACTCTGTGAAGACCCTATCTCCAAGTCAGAGTATACTCAGAGACACGAGGGGTTATCGGACCTCAACATCTGGATTTAGGGGACACAGTTCAGTCCATAACACTACTTCACCATGGTCTCTCACTCATTGCTTTAAACTCCAAAACCTAAGTACCCTGCTTGTGCCCCTTCTTACCTGTGACAGCCCAGTGCTGCAGCATCCCACGTGCTGGTACTCGGCTCACTGTACACATGCACTCTATATGGACTAAGGTTCTCTGCAGTGGGAAAGGTGAGGGGACATTTATCGGACACCCATTAGGGGACATACAGGCCTTGAATTTCAGGTAATAGTGAGAGCTGTCTGCTGGTGGGCCAGTGGTTAAGAATTCACCTGCCAATGCAGGGAACACGGCTTTGAGCCCTGGTCTGGGGAGATCCCACATGCCCTGGAGTGACTAAGCCCAGATGCCAACGCTATTGAGCCCACGCACCGCAATCACTGGAGCCTGTGCTCCGCAACCAGAGAAGCCAGCACAGTGAGAGACCCACACGCTGAATGAAGAGTAGCCTCTGCCTGCAACTAGAGAAAGCCCACATGCAGCAAAGAAGACCCAGCGCTGCAAGTGGATAATATAAACAATTGATTATAAATGAGTCATTTATAATAGCTTGTAAGAATCATTCATAATAAATAAATGAAAATATGTATTTAAAAATGAATAAATAAATAAAAATTAATAGTAGGAGATGTCTGTTTATTCAGTGAGACACCGCCTCTATGGCACTTTTTATCTTCATATCAATAAAAATGTTATTCCCAACTGCAGTTGGGAAGTGCCAAATAGCATTCCAAGTACTTTATATGAAGTGATTTTTTGAATACTCACAATACCCTTTTGAGGCAGATATGATTATTTACATCCTTCTGCAGATGGGCTTCCCTGGTGGCTCAGCTGGTAAAGAATCTGCCTGCAATGTGGGAGACCTGGGGTTTGATCTCTGGGTTAGGAAGATCCCCTGTAGAAAGGAAAGGCTATCTGCTCCAGTATTCTGGCCTGGAGAATTCCATGGACTATATAGTCTATGGGGTAGTAAAGAGTAGGAAACAACTCAGTGACTCTCACTCTTCACAGATAAGACACTGAAGCACGGACAGCTTAGGAAAACTTCCCCAAGTCTATAGTAACTGATGGAGTTGGGTTTGAATCCCAATAGTTGGCTGCAGAGGCCATGCTTTTAACCATTAGTGAGTAAAGTCGTTCAGTCCTGTCTGACTCTTTGCGACCCCATGGACTGTATCCTACCAGGCTCCTCCCTCCATGGGATTCTCCAGGCAAGAGTACTGGATTGGGTTGCCATTGCCTTCTCCAGGGGATCTTCCCGACCCAGGGATCGAACCCGGATCTCCTGCATTCCAGGTAGACGCTTTAACCTCTGAGCCACCAGGGAAGCAGTATTTGGAAAAGGCAGGAGATTTATTCTTATTGACTAGATGAGGAAATCGAAACCAAGCAGCTACTCACTCAGGGTCACAGGGGTAAGGGGCAGAGTAGAAGCAGAATTCCTGCCCTGGAAGCCACAGGGCTTTCCTCAGAAGGGACCAAGTGTCCTGGGTCCCTTCCCCACACCCTACTCCACTTACACAGGCCCATAGGTAATAAGGCCAACCCACAACCTCTAAACCCTTATTTGTAGTTAACTGTCTCCAGGCGTCCATGCTAAGTCGCTTCAGTTGTGTCCGACTCTCTGTGACTCCACGGACTGTAGCCAGCCAGGCTCCTCTGTCCAAGGGATTCTCCAGGCAAGGATACTGGAGTGGGTTGCCATGCCCTCCTCCAGGGGATCTTCCCTACCCAGGGATTGAAGCCGTGTCTCTTAGTCTCCTGCCTTGGCAAGCAGGTTCTTTATTACTAGCACCACCTCCATACCGCAGGGGTGATTATTGGGCAGAAGGGAAGGGAGGCCCCTTCTCGATTTAGAGCTAAATCTCGACTTAGATTTCCTCGCAATCGCTTCCAGTGCACAAGCCCAAGAGCCCCGAGGGGTCAGGTCTAGACCTGAATCCTGGCGTATACTTTCTCAGCCTGAATGAGAAGCAGGGCAGGATGGTGGGGAAGGCGCTGCGAGGGCCTGGGCCTCCCAGGAACACAGAGTATCAGAGTTCTCGCGACCCGCCAATCACGGACGCAGGGGCGTGGCCACACCTGGGAGGCGGGGCCACACCTGGGAGGCGGGGCCGGACGGCGGAGGTGGGGGCCGCGGCGTCCCCGGGCGAGGCGCTGACGTGAGCCTGGCTCACCTGGGCCGGGCAGGTGAGGGCCGGCGCGGGGCGGGGAGAGGAGCCCGCAGTCCCTACCAGCGCACAGCCAGGCGTTGCTCGCCCCACGGGTCGAGGAGCGCGGTGGCGGCGGGTGATCGTACCTGGGGACTTGGTTCGGAGGGACGTTCGCTTCTGGCAGCCGGACTGAAGACAGGTGGGAACGCCAAAGTCCGGAGACTAGCTTGGGGAAGGGAGGGCACGCCCGCTAGGGAAGGGTCCCCTCCAGAGCCTGCAGGGGTGAGGAGAGCTTGCTTAGGGAGACCTGTGCGACGGGCGATGTCCTCTAGGGCTGGATGCCTGTCCCTGTGACCCAGGTGGCTACTGGATGGTCAGTCCCAGCTTGGGATCGCCGGACCCTTCCCGACCCCTCGCTTCAGTCCACTTCCTTTCCCTCCCCGCCCAGCGGGAGTGCGCGGCTCCCAGCCTCCACCCACCCGCCGTCGGGGCGCGCTAAGGCGCCTCCACCCCTCTGGTCCTACCGGCTCGCGGCTCCGCCGGCCCTCGCTGCCCAAAGAGGGGGTTTCCCAGGCCGGCCGGCCGGCCCTCGATCTTGGTGGGTGTTTTGGGAAATTGCGGGTCGGGGCAACCAGTAGCTTCGGCCAGTTTGTTTTCTCTCCTGGAATTTGTTTAGCACCGTCAGACCCCTCGCCCTGGGCCTAGGAGACACCCATGGATTTCCAAGTAGCCAAACGAGGTGCTGGGGAGGGTGGCGCTGGGTGTGGTTGCTCTGGGAGTGAGGCTCTCTTCGCCTGAAGGGGCTGGAGGGCGGGTGTGAAGTGGGGAAAGTTTTCCAGGCCGGGCTGGAAATCAGGCCCGGGGTGCCACTGTTCGCAGGGAGTCTGCTGTGTGGTAAAGGGGTCATCTCAACGCGACTCTGCTGTGTTGGTGGCTGTCAAAAGTGGAAGCCAGGAAGGGAGAGGAAGAAGGCGCGTTTGAGCAGGGGTTGGTGAAGGCGGGGTGCCGACCCAGGACAGTACTTTAGGCTTAGATGTTTGTATAACACTTGACACCAGCACCCCATACAGGGTCGCTAGCTCTCTCCAGCCCCCAGCTTCAATCAAGCAGGGAGGAAGGGCATAGGAATTATGGCTAGAGGCTCAGAATTTACCCCTAAACAGGGCTGAACTAAATGGAGGAAAGACTGGGGAACTTGGAAGATGGCATTTCAGGTCCCTCCAGGAGGAAGGAGAAGAAAAGCAGGACCATTCCCTGAGGCCTGTCTGCAAGAAATGAGGGTGTCTGTGTTTTACTCTGAGCAAAAGTATTGACAGCTGAGTCTCGGCTTCTGGGAGGTCGTGTTCCTGGAAAGTAGTCTGGGCAGGGGCTGCAGAGATGGCAGTGCGGGTGTTTCTAGGGGGCCTGTTCCCTGGATTGGGGGTGTGAGAGAGGACAGTTCATGCCCTGGGGAGGGTGAAAGCATCTGTGCTCAGGGCCCAGTGGGAGGGGAGTGATTGAGTTAGCATCTTTGTTCTGTGGCTGGTTGAATACCTGTTGGAGACTCAGGCCTTGAATTTTCTAGCTGCTATAATGGCGGCTAGAGATAACCAGAGCTGAATTCAACTAGGCTAGGGTTGTTCTGTGGGCCTTGGGATTTGGGTGGCAAGAGTGTTTTGAAAGAAAACTTTGGTTTAGGTGTGTTTAAGGGTGGGTGTCGTGCAGCCTCCTCCCTCAGCACTTTGTTGGCCCTCTCTGCTGCTTGGATCTTTGTCGCTGTTTTTGGTTTACTCTCTTGGTGTACAGAAGAAGAGAGAGACTTGGAGGGCTGGGTGCAGTGGCAGGTTATGTTCCAGCACACTCTGACTCAGAAGTATTGGGTCCAGGTCCCAGATAAAACTGTGCCTCAGTTAACCCAGCTGTAAAATGGGGATGATAACAATACTACTTCTAGATCATGAGAATGAGGTCAGACACATTAAATAAAAGCGTACGTGAAAACTATAAAGCCTATGTAGATATACAGGGTTGTTATTACCATGGTTTCTATTAGCTGGAGGCCATCATCTTTTTTACCTCCAAGTGGCCAAGAAATGCCTTAGCTTCCTGTGGTTTAAAAAAAAAAAAAAAAAAAAAAAAATATATATATATATATTACTTGTAGTGTTCTGTTTTTAAGTTACGAATCAAAACATGTCATTGTAGGAAAATGTGAATCATATAAAAGTATGTAGGGAAGCGTGAAAGTCACCCACAATCTTACCATCACTAAGGTACCTACTTGGGTAATGACTAAGAACTTCTTGTTGCATCGATATTTTATTTCTACCCCTTTTAAAAATTCTATGTGCATATATACACAAGTGCATGTTATGTTACAACATGGAAGAGATACTATCCAGTCAATATTGTATGATGCCTTTTCCCTCTTAAGTACATACATTTTCCCAAATCCAATAAAAATTCTTCAGATGCCTCGATGTTAATAGCTGCTTGATAATGCAGCCTGTGACTGTCTGATTAGCTGTTTTTCCCTGTTGTTTTGGTTGCCTCCCAATTTTCCCTTTCTGCCTGTTTTTGTAGTCTTAGTTACTGGGTGGCAGGTGGAGATACTGGTCGGCTTTGAGAAGATGGGGAGGGTTAGCTGTGATGGAGGTGGGTCAGGGAGGAGGAGGCTGGGCAGGGTTGCCGCTGCGTGCTGCCATCTTGGGAGAATGCTGAGAACACAGGGCTCTAGATCTTAACCATTGATCTCTATGGGTGGCTGCTTCTCCCTCCACATCGCTCTGTGTGCAGTTCCTTGTGTTGGCTTGGTTGCCTTAATTTTTTTCTTGATGTGCCGTGGATCAACTAGGGAGGAACTCTCTTTTTCAAAGCCCGCGATCCTTCAAGGGGTGGATTTCACATGTCTGTCAGTCCTAGACACAGGACTGGCCATATTGCAATAAATGTGTTAGTCGCTCAGTTGTGTCCAACTCTTTGTGACCCCACGGACTCTAGCCCGCCAGGCTCCTCTGCCCATGAGATTTCCCAGGCAAGGATACTGGAGTGGGTTGCCATTCCCATCTCCAGGGGATCTTCCTGACCCAGGGATCGAACCTGGGTCTCCCACGTTGCATGCAGATTCTTTACCTCCTGAGCCACCAGGGAATGGTATAGGAAGGCTGACCGTATTGCAACAGATCTCAAAAGCCCCTCACTAGGTTGGACCCGTTTGCCACCCATTTCCAGTTCTCTTGGTTATTCCTTCGCCCCATCCCCCTCCATCACCACAGGCCAGGACTGAGGAAGGGAAGGCTAGAACTTGCCCTGCGGAGGATATGCATTCCCTCCTCCTTATAAGGTAAATATTCTCTGGGGTTTTTGATAGCTTGGTTTGCTGCCCTACGGAGCAACCTACACCAAGGCCAAGAACTTGGGAGTAGAGCGCACTTGAACACCCCATGCCATCTCTCCTGCCCACGGGGAGCTCTGCTCCCAGAGGGGGCAGGTTTCAGTTGCATGACTTGGTAATTGGGTCAGAAGGCTCAGGTGAGGGCAGGTCCTGCTTTGCTCTTAAAGTGCCGGTGACCCAGCTGGGTTTGCGTTTTCCGTTTGTTGTCAGGCTGGCCGGGGAAAGAAGTGACGCATTAGGGGCCACCCCCTCGGCTAAGCTCCTCCAAGGGGGAGACTTAAGCTGACTCAACTGGTTTGATTTCTGAACCGCAACCCCAGTGGGAATCTTTCTGGGTGGGAAGGTGACTTATTTTATCTTCCTTTTCTCAGGTTCTTGTGGGGTTTGAGCAATTCCAGCGTGGATTTCTACAGGCAGTCTGATGAAAACATTGTGTTTAGTAACTGACCTCGCGCTTGTCACACAGTAGCTGACGAACAAATATTTGTTGAATGAACGTTGTTTTGCAGGCATCTCCTTCTCACCTGAAAGTAAAGACAAAGTGAGATAAGAACACCGAAAAAAAAAAAAA
>SJYV01051086.1:0-19607 GCA_006410875.1 Neotragus pygmaeus
CCGGAACTGACGGCCAAGGAATCCCCAGAGGCCCCTGGCAACTGGCTTGGAGCCTGGCCTTTCCAGAGGTCTCAGGGGCAGGTCCCTGTGGTCCACATCATAACTCGACAGGGACCTGCCCCAACTCGAGAAAAATCGGGAGGAACTCCCCTCCAGGAGGGATGAGGCCCTTGTCCTCTGCGACACCTCACGTGAAGTCACCCCCATCCCTCACGACCCTTGACGCGGTCCTTCATACGCTTGTATTCACTCCATAATCGTCCGACATACACGTCTCCACTCAAGAGGAACATCGAGGGTCCCCCCACACCTCGAGAGGGACCTCATGTGCCCCTGCTCCGCACGAAATCAGGCTTCGTTTCCCTGCTTCTTCAGGGGCGGGCTGCCGACCGTCCCGTCGCATCTCAAGAGGAGGTTCTCTCCACAGCAGTGTCGAGCAGAACTCGTTGGTTGCGCCCCCTGTTCGACGAGCCCCCCAGCTGTCTCTGTCCACTCCAAGTGACCCCGGTAGCCCTGAGCCGCCCAGACAGTCACCCCGAAGGCTGGCTCACACCTCAGTGGCACGTGTTTTAACCCTGTGGGAAAGCCACGAGAGGTAGGCAATTGACCCCTGTGTCACCTCGACGGGACGCCTTACACTGCAGCTTCAGCTCGCCAGGAAATCAGAGGTGCAGGTCTCCACTCAAGACGAGTCCTGACTCCCCTGGGGAGCCTCCAGGGAAACCCCACGGTCCACGTCTGCAGCGGCGAGGAATCCTCAGGTGCCAGACGAGGACGTAAGAGCCGGAACCGATGGTAAAGGAATCCCCAGAGGCCCCTGGCAACTGGCTTGGAACCTGGCCTTGGCCGAGGCCTCATGGGCGGATCCCTGGGGTCCACGTCGTAATTCGAGAGGGACCTGCCGCACCTCGAGAGAAACCGGGAGGATNCGTAAGAGCCGGAACCGACGGTAAAGGAATCCCCAGAGGCCCCTGGCAACTGGCTTGGAACCTGGCCTTGGCCGAGGCCTCATGGGCGGATCCCTGGGGTCCACGTCGTAATTCGAGAGGGACCTGCCGCACCTCGAGAGAAACCGGGAGGATCTCCCCCCCAGGCGGGATGAGGCCATTGTTCTCTGCGGCACCAAACAGGAAGTCATCCCATCCCTCACGAACCTCGATCGGTCCCTTCACACCCTTGCAGTGACTCCAGAAGAGCCCGACATACAGGTCTCCACTGAAGAGAAATATCGAGGGTCCCCCCAGAACGCAAGAGGAACCCCGTGTCCACTGGCTCCGGACGGAAGCAGGCTTCATTCCCCTGCCTCTTCAGGGATGGATGGCCGACCATCCCATCGCAACTCGAGAGCAGGTGCTCTCCCCAGGAGTCTCCAGTGGAGCTCCGGTGGTCGCACCACATGTTCCATGAAACCCCAGAGGTCTCTGTCAACTCAATCGCAACCTGGTGGCCCTGAGCCACCTTGACACTCACCCTGAAGACTGGCTCCCCCCTGGGAGGCACGTGTATCAACCCGGTGGGAAAACCTCGAGGGGCAGCCCATAGACCCCTGTGTCACCTCGACGGGAAGACTGACCCTGTATCTGGAGCTCGGGAGGAAGGCGGAGGGGCACGTCTCCACTGGAGAAGAGACCTGACTCCCCTGGGGAGCCTCAAGAGGATCTCCACTGTCCACATCTACAGTGGAGAGGAAGCCTGAGGGGCCAGACGAGGATTTAGGAGCTGGAACCAACTGCCAAGTAATCTGCAGAAGCCCCTGCAACTCCCGGGGAGCCTGGCCTTGCTGGAGGCTTTGGGGCGGGTCCCTGGGGTCCAGGTCGTAACTCGAGAGGGACCTGCCGCAACTCGAGAAACGCCAGGAGGATCACGCTTCCAGGCGAGTTGAGGCCTTTGTCCTTGGCGGCACCTCACGGGAAGTGACCCCATCACTCACGAACCTAGACAGGTCCCGTCACACCCTTGCAGCGACTCCAGAATAGCCCGACATACAGTTCTCCACACAAGAGGAACATCGAGGATCCCCCCAGAATGCAAGATGAACCCTGTGTCCCCAGATTCCGCTCGGAAGCAGGCTTCTTTCCCTGCTTCTTCAGGGATGGATTGCCGACCGTCCCGTTGTAACTCGAGAGCAGGTGCTCTCCCCAGGAGTCTCCAAAGGAGCTCTGGTGGTCGCACCAACTGTTCCACGAAGCCCCAGAGGTCTCTGTCCACTCCATCGGAACCTGGCGGTCCTGAGCCGCCTCGACACTCACCCCGAAGACTGGCTCCAACCTGGGAGGAACGTGTCTCAACCCTGTTGGAAAGCCTCGAGGGGCAGCCCATAGACCCCTGGGTCACCTCGACGGGAAGCCTGACCTGCATCTGGAGATGGGGAGGAAGGAGGAGGTGCACGTCTCCACTGGAGAAGAGACTTGACTCCCCTGAGGAACCTCCAGAGGTTCTGCACGGTCGACGCCTGCAGTGGAGAGGAATCCTCAGGGGCCAGACGAGGACTTAGGAGTTGGAACCGACTGCCAAGGAATCCCCAGAGGCCCCTGGCAACTCGCGTGGAGCCTGGCCTTCCCGGAGGCTTCGGGGGCAGTCCAGGTCTTAACTCGAGAGAAGCCTGCCACAACTCGAGAAACACAAGGGGGATATCCCCTCCAGGCGAGATTAGGCCCTTCTGCTCTGTGACACCTCACGGGAAGTCACCACATCCCTCACGAACCTCGAAGGGTCCCTTCACACCCTTGCAGTGATTCCAGAATAGCCCGACATACAGGGCTCCCCTCAAGAAGTACATCGAGGGTCCCCCAAGAACGCAAGAGGAACCCAGTGTCTCCCGGCTCCGCACGGAAGCAGGCTTCTTTCCCCTGCCTCTTTAGGGATGGATGGCCGACGGTCACGTCGCACCTCGAGAGCAGGTGATCTCCCCAGGTGTATCCAGAGGAGATCCAGGGGTCGCGCCACCTCTTCCACGAGGCCCCAGAGGTCTCTGTCCACTCCATCGGAACCTGGCAGCCCTGAGACGCCTTGCCAGTCACCCCGAAGACTGGTTCCCTCCTGGGAGGCACGTGTCTCAACCCTGTGAGAAAGACTTCAGGGGCAGCCCATAGACCCCTCTGTCACCTCGACGGGAAGCCTGACCCTTCATCTGGAGCTTGGTAGGAAGGCGGAGGTGCACGTCTCCACTGGAGAAGAGACCTGACTCCCCTCGGGAGCCTCCAGAGAATCGCCACGGTCCACGCCTGCAGTGGAGAGGAATCCTCAGGGGACAGACAAGGACTTAGGAGCTGGAACCGACTGCCAAGGAACTTCCAGAGGCCCCTGGCAACTCGCATGGAAACTGGCCTTCCCGGAGACCTCGAGGGCCGGTGCCTGGGGTCCAAGTCTTAACTCGAGAGGGACCTGCCGCGACTCGAGAAGCAGCAGGAGGATCTCCTCTCCAGGGGAGATGAGGCCTTTGTCCTCTGCGGCACCTCATGGGAAGTCACCCCATTCCTCACGAACCTCGATGAGTACCTTCACACCCTTGCAGTGACTCCAGAATAGCCCGACATACAGCTATCCACTCAAGAGGAACATCGAGGGTCCTCCCAGAACTCAAGAGCAACACCGTGTCCCCCTGCTCTGCACGAAAGCATTATTCCTTCCCCTGCTTCTTCAGGGATGGATTGCCGACCATCCCGTCACAACTCGAGAGCAGGCACTCTCCATAGGAGTGACCAGAGGAACTCCAGGCGTCACACCGCCTCTTACACGAGACCCCAGAGATCTCTGTCCACTCCAGTTGAACCTGGCGGCCCTCAGCCCACTCGACAGTCACCCAGAAGACTGGCTCCCACCTGGGAGGCACGTGTCTCAACCCTGTGGAAAGCCTCGAGGGGCAGCCCATAGTCCCCTGTGTCACCTCGACAGGAAGCCTGACCCTGCATCTGGAGCTTGGGAGAAAGGTGCAGGTGCACGTCTCCACTCAAGAAGAGACCTGACTACCCTGGGGAGACTCCAGAGGATCTCCACGGTCCACATCTGCAGTTGAGAGGAATCCTCAGGGGCCAGACGAGAACTTATTACCTGGAACCAACGGCCAAGGAATCCCCAGAGGCCCCTGGCAACTCTCTTGGAGTCTGGCCTTGCCAGGGTCCTCAGGGGCGGGTCCCTGGGGTCCAGGTCTTAACTCGAGAGGAACATGCAGCAACTCGAGAAATACCAGGAGGATCTCCCTCCCAGGCAAGATGAGGCCCTTGACCTCTGCGGCACCTTATGGGAAGTCACCCCATCCTTCACGAACCTCGACGGGTCCCTTCAAACCCTTGCAGTGACTCCAGAATAGCCCGACATACAGGTCTCCACTCAAGAGGAACATCGAGGGAACCCCCCAAACTCAACAGGAACCCCAGGTCTCCCTGCTCTGCATGGAAGCAGCTTCCTTTACCTGCTTCTTCAGGGATGGATTGCCGACCGTCTCGTCGCAAATCGAGAGCAGGCGTTCTCCACAGGAGTCTCCAGAGGAGCTCCGGTGGTCTCGCCACCTGTTCCACGAGACCCCAGAGGTCTCTGTCCACTCCATCTGAACCTGGCGGTCCTGAGTCGCCTCGACAGTCACCCCGAAGACTGGCTCCCACCTGGGAGGCACGTGTCTCAACCCTGTGGGAAAGTCTCGAGGGGCAGCCCATAGACCCCTGTGTCCCCATGACAGGAAGCCTGACCCTGGATCTGGAGCTGGGTAGGAAGGCACATGTGCACGGCTCCACTCAATAAGAGACCTGACTCCCCTGAGTAGCCTCCAGGGGATCTCCACAGTCCACGTATGCAGTGGAGCGGAATCCTCAGGGGCCAGACGGGGACTTAGGAGCTGGAACCGACTGCCAAGGAATCCCCAGATGCCCGTGCCAACTCGCTTGGACACTGGCCTTGGCGGGGGCCTCAGGGGCGGGTTCCGGGGGTCCAGGTCGTAACTCGAGAGGAACCTGCCGCAACTCGAGTAAAACCAGCAGGATCTCCCCTTCAGGCGAGATGAGGCCCTTGTCCTCTGCGGAACCTCACGGAAAGTCACCCCATCCCTCTCGCACCTCGTTGGGTCCCTTCCCACCCTTGCAGTGACTCCAGAATAGCCCAACATACAGGTCTCCACTTCAGAGGGACATCGAGAATCCCCCCAGAACTCAAGAGTAACCCCGTGTCCCTCTGCTCCGCACAGAATCAGGCTTCCTTTCCCTGCTTCTTCAGGGATGGATTGCCGACAGTCCCATCACTACTTGAGAGCAGGTGATCTCCACTGGAGTCTACAGAGGAACTCCGGGGGTCGTGCCACCTGTTCCACGAGACCCCAGAGGTCTCTGTCCACTCCATCTGGACCTGGCGGCCCTGAGCCGCCTTGACAGTCACCCCGAAGACTGGCGTCCACCTGGGAGGCACGTGATTTAACCCTGTGGGAAAGCCTCGAGGGGCAGCCCGCAGACCCCTTTGTAACCTCGATGGGAAAACTAACACTGCATCTAGAGCTCGGGGGAAGCGGAGGTGCACGCCTCCAATCAAGAAGTGACCTGACTCCCCTGGGGAGCATCCAGAGGATCTCCACGGTCCACGTCTGTAGTGGAGAGGAATCCTGAGGGGACAGACGAGGACTTCGGAGTTGCCACGGACTGCCAAGGGATCCCCATAGGCCCCTGGCAACTCGCTTGTGGGCTGGCCTTCCAGGAGGCCTCAGGGGCGGGTCCCTGGGGTCCAGGTGTTAACTAGAGAGGAACCTGCCGCAACTCGAGAAACACCAGGACGATCTCCCCTCCAGGCAAGATGAGACCCTTGTCCTCTGCGGCACCTCACGGGAAGGCAACCCATCCCTCACGAACCACGTCGGGTCCCTTCACCCCCTTGCAGTGACTCCAGTATAGCACGACATACAGCTCTCCACTCAAAAGGAACATCAAAGGTCCCCCCAGAACTGAAGAGGAACCCCGTGTCCCCCTGCTCCACACGGAAGCAGGCTTCATTCCCTGCTTCTTCAGGAATGGATTGCCGAGACCGTCCCGTCGCAACTCGAGAGCAGGCACTCTCCACAGGAGTCTCCAGAGGAGCTTCGGGGGTCGCTCGACCTGCTCCACGAGACCCCAGAGGTCTCTGTCCACTCCATCTGAACCTCGCGGACCTGAGCCACCTCTAGAGTCCCCTCGATGACTTGCTCCCACCTGGCAGGCACGTGTGTCAAACCTGTGGGAAAGCCTCGAGTGGCAGCCTACAGACTCCGGTGTCACCTTGACGGGAAGCCTGACCCTGCATCTAGAGCTCTGGAGGAAGGCAGAGGTGCATGTCTCTACTCAAGTAGAGACCTGACTCCCCTGGGGAGCCTCCAGAGGATCTCCTCGGTCCACGTCTGCAGTGGAGAGGAATCCTGAGGGGCCAGACGAGGACTTAGGAGCTGGAACCGACTGCTAAGGAATCGCCAGAGGCCCCTGGCAACGCCCTTGGAGCCTGGGCTTCCCGGGAGGCCTCAGGGGCGGGTCCCAGGGGTCCAGGTTGTAACATGAGAGGGACCTTCTGCAACTCGAGAAACAACAGGAGGATCTCCCCTCCAGGTGAGATGAGGCCCNGCCAGAGGCCCCTGGCAACGCCCTTGGAGCCTGGGCTTCCCGGGAGGCCTCAGGGGCGGGTCCCAGGGGTCCAGGTTGTAACATGAGAGGGACCTTCTGCAACTCGAGAAACAACAGGAGGATCTCCCCTCCAGGTGAGATGAGGCCCTTTTCCTCTGCGGCACCTCACGGGCAGTCACCCCATCCCTCACGACTGTCGACCGGTCCTTTCACACCTTTGCAGTGACCCCAGAATAGCGCGACATACAGGTCTCCACTCAAGAGGAACATCGAGGATCCCCGCAGAAATCCAAAGGAACCTCGTGTCGCCCTGCTCTTCACGGAAGCAGACTTCCTTTCCCTGCTTCTTCAGGGATGGATTGCCGACCATCCCATCGCAACTCGTGAGCACGGGTTCTCCACAGGAGTTTTCAGAGGAGCTCCGGGGGTTGCGCCACCTGTTCCATGAGAACCCAGAGGTCTCTGTCCCCTCCATCTGAACCTGGCGGCCCTGAGCCGCCTCGAGATTCACCCCGAAGACTGGCTCTAACCTGGGATGAACGTTTTTCAACCCTGTGGGAATGCTTCGAGGGTCAGCACATAGACCCCTGGGTCACATCGACGGNGGTCTCTGTCCCCTCCATCTGAACCTGGCGGCCCTGAGCCGCCTCGAGATTCACCCCGAAGACTGGCTCTAACCTGGGATGAACGTTTTTCAACCCTGTGGGAATGCTTCGAGGGTCAGCACATAGACCCCTGGGTCACATCGACGGAAAGCCTGACCCTGCATCTAGGGCTAGGGAGGAAGGCGGAGGTGCATATCTCCACTAAAGAAAAGACCTGACTCCCCTGGGGAGCCTCCAGAGGATCTGCACGTTCCACGTCTGCAGTGAAGAGGAATCCACAGGGGCTGGACGAGGACTTAGGAGCTGGAATCAACTGCCAAGGAATCCCCAGAGGCCCCTGGAAAAGCTTTTGGAGCCTGGAATTCCTTGAAGGCCTGAAGGTCGGGTCCCTGCGGTCCAGGTCTTAACTCGAGAGGAACCTGCCGCAACTCGAGAAACACCAGGAGGATCTATCCTCCAGGTGAGATGAGGCCCATGTTCTCTGTGGCACCACACGGGAAGTCACCCCATCCCTCACGAACCTCGACGGGTCCATTCACATCCTTGCAGTGAGCCCAGAATAGCCCGACATACAGGTCTCCAATCAAGAGGAATATCAAGGGTTCCCCAGAACTCCAGAGGAACCCCGTGTCCCCCTGCTCCGCACGGAAGTAGGCTTCCTTTCCCTGCATCTTCAGGGTTGGATTGCCGACCGTTCCGTCACAACTCGAGAGCAGGCGCTCTCCACAGGGGTCTCCAGAGGAGCTCCAGGGGTCACGCCACCTCTTACACGAGACCCCAGAGGTCTCTTTCCCCTCCATTTGAACCTGGTGGCCCTGAGCCAACTGGACAGTCACCCCAAAGACTAGCTCCCACGTGGGAGGCCCGTGTCCCAACCCTGTGAGAAAGCCTCGAGGGGCAGCCCATAGACCCCTGTGTCACCTCAGCGGGACGACTGACCCTGCCTCTAGAGCTCGGGAGACAGGCGGACGTGCACGTCTCCACTCAAGAAGAGACCTGATTCCCCTGGGGAGCCTCCAGAGGATCTCCACGGTCCACGTCTGCAGTGGAGAGGAATCCTCAGGGGCCAGACGAGGACTTAGTAGATGGAACCGACTGCCAAGGAATCCCTAGAGGCCCCTGGCAACGCGTTTGGAGCCTGGACTTATCTGAAGGCCTCAGAGGTGGGTCCCTGGGGTCCAGGTCGTAACTCGAGAGGAACCTGCCGCAACTCGAGAAACACGATGAGGATCTCCTCTCCAGGCGAGATGAGGCCCTTGTCCTCTGCGGCACCTCACGGGAAGTCACCCCTTCCCACACGAACCTCGAAAGATCCCTTCACACCCTTGCTGTGACCCCAGAAAACCCCGACACACAGGTCTCCACTCAAGAGGAACATCGAGGTTCCCCCCAGAACTCTGGAGGAAACCCGGGCCCCTACTCAGCCCAGAAGAAAGCTTCCTTTCCCTGCTTCTTCAGGGATGGATTACCGACCTTCCTGTCCCAACTCGAGAGCAGGCGCTCTCCACAGGAGTCACCAGAGGAGCTCCAGGTGTCCCGCCACCTGTTCCATGAGACCCCAGAGGTCTCTGTTTCCTCCATCTCAACCTGTCGGCCCTGAGCCGCTTCGAGAGTCACCTTGAAGACTGGCTCCCACCAGGGAGGCACGTGTCTCAACATTGTGGGAAAGCCTCGAGAGGCAGCCCTTAGACCCCTGTGTCACCTCGACGGGAAGCCTGACCCTGCATCTAGAGATCAGGAGGAAGGCGGAGGAGAACGTCTCCACTCAAGAAGAGACCTTACTCCCCTGGGGAGCCTCCAGAGGATCTCCACGGTCCACGTCTGCAGTGGAGAGGAATCCTCAGGGGCCAGACGAGGACTTAGTAGATGGAACCGACTGCCAAGGAATCCCTAGAGGCCCCTGGCAACGCGTTTGGAGCCTGGACTTATCTGAAGGCCTCAGAGGTGGGTCCCTGGGGTCCAGGTCGTAACTCGAGAGGAACCTGCCGCAACTCGAGAAACACGATGAGGATCTCCTCTCCAGGCGAGATGAGGCCCTTGTCCTCTGCGGCACCTCACGGGAAGTCACCCCTTCCCACACGAACCTCGAAAGATCCCTTCACACCCTTGCTGTGACCCCAGAAAACCCCGACACACAGGTCTCCACTCAAGAGGAACATCGAGGTTCCCCCCAGAACTCTGGAGGAAACCCGGGCCCCTACTCAGCCCAGAAGAAAGCTTCCTTTCCCTGCTTCTTCAGGGATGGATTACCGACCTTCCTGTCCCAACTCGAGAGCAGGCGCTCTCCACAGGAGTCACCAGAGGAGCTCCAGGTGTCCCGCCACCTGTTCCATGAGACCCCAGAGGTCTCTGTTTCCTCCATCTCAACCTGTCGGCCCTGAGCCGCTTCGAGAGTCACCTTGAAGACTGGCTCCCACCAGGGAGGCACGTGTCTCAACATTGTGGGAAAGCCTCGAGAGGCAGCCCTTAGACCCCTGTGTCACCTCGACGGGAAGCCTGACCCTGCATCTAGAGATCAGGAGGAAGGCGGAGGAGAACGTCTCCACTCAAGAAGAGACCTTACTCCCCTGGGGAGCCTCCAGAGGATCTCCACGGTCCACGTCTGCAGTGGAGAGTAATCCTCAGGGGCCAGACGAGGACATAGGATGTGGAACCGACTACCAAGGAATCTCCAGAGGCCCCTGACAATGCGCTTGGAGCCTGGCCTTCCAGGAAGGCCTCAGATGCGGGTCCCTGGGGCCCAGGTCGTCACTCGAGAGGAACCTGCCACAACACGAGAAAAAACAGGAGGATCTCCCCTCCAGGAGAGATGAGGCCCTTGTCCTCTTCATGACACACGGAAAGTCAACCCATACCTCACGAACCTCGCCGGGTCCATTCACACCCTTGCGTGACCCCAGAATAGCCTGATATACAGGTCTCCACTCAAGAGGAACATCGAGGGTCCCCTCAGAACTCCAGAGGAACCCCGTGTCCTCCTGCTCTGCACGGAAGCAGGTTTCCTTTCCCTGCTTCTTCAGGGATGGATTGCCGACCGTCCCGTCGCAACTCGAGAGCAGGCGCTCTCAACAGGAGTCTCCAGAGGAACTCCGGGTGTCGCGACACCTGTTCCACGAGACCCCAGAGGTCTCTCTCCCCTCCACCTGAACCTGGCGGCCCTGAGCCGCCTCGAGATTCAACCCGAGGACTGGCTCCCACCTGGGAGGCACGTGTCTCAACCTTGTGGNACTCCGGGTGTCACGACACCTGTTCCACGAGACCCCAGAGGTCTCTCTCCCCTCCACCTGAACCTGGCGGCCCTGAGCCGCCTCGAGATTCAACCCGAGGACTGGCTCCCACCTGGGAGGCACGTGTCTCAACCTTGTGGGAAAGCTTCGAGGTGCCGCACTTAGTCCCCTGTGTCACCTCGAGGGGAAGCATGACCATGCATCTAGAGCTCGGGAAGAAGGCACAGGTGCACGTCTCCACTCAAGAAGAGACCTGACTCCACTGGGGAGCCTCCAGAGGATCTCCACGGTCCACATCTGCAGTGGAGCGGAATCCTCAGACGCCAGACGAGGACTTAGGTGCTGGAACCGACTGCCAAGGAATCCCCAGAGGCCCCTGGCAACATGCTTGGAGCCTGGCCTTCCCGGAATGCCTCAGGGGCGGGTCCCTGGGGTCCAGGTCGTAACTCGTGAGGAACTTGCCACAACTCGAGAAACAAAAGGAGGATCTCCCCTCCAGGCGAGATGAGGCCCTTGTCCTCTCCGGCACCTCACGGGAATTCATCTCATACCTCACGAACCTCGAGGGTCCCTTCACACCCTTGCAGTGACACAAGAATAGCCCAACATACAGGTCTCAACTCAAGAGGATCATCGAAGGTCCCCCCAGAACTCCAGAGGAACCCCGTGTACCCCTGCTCTGCATGGAAGCAGGCTTCATTCCCTGCTTCTTCAGGAATGGATTGCTAACCGTCCCGTAGCAACTCGAGAGCAGGCACTCTCCACAGGAGTCTCCAGAGGAGCTTCGGGGGTCACTCGACCTGCTCCACGAGACCCCAGAGTTCTCTGTCCACTCCATCTGAACCTCGCGGACCTGAGCCACCTCTAGAGTCCCATCGATGACTTGCTCCCACCTGGCAGGCATGTGTCTCAACCCTGTGGGAAAGCCTCGAGTGGCAGTGTATAGTCTCCGGTGTCACCTTGACGGGAAGCCTGACCCTGCATCTAGAGCTCTGGAGGAAGGCAGAGGTGCATGTCTCTACTCAAGTAGAGACCTGACTCCCCTGGGGAGCCTCCAGAGGATCTCCTCGGTCCACGTCTGCAGTGGAGAGGAATCCTGAGGGGCCAGACGAGGACTTAGGAGCTGGAACCGACTGCTAAGGAATCACCAGAGGCCCCTGGCAATGCCCTTGGAGCCTGGGCTTCCTGGGAGGCCTCAGGGGCGGGTCCCAGGGCTACAGGTTGTAACATGAGAGGGACCTGCCGCAACTCGAGAAACACCAGGAGGATCTCCCCTCCAGGCGAGATGAGGCCCTTGTCCTCTGTGCCACCTCACGGGCAGTCACCCCATCCCTCACGACCCTCGACGGGTCCTTTCACATCCTTGCAGTGACCCCAGAATAACGCAACATACAGGTCTCCAGTCAAGAGGAACATCGAGGATCCCTGCAGAAATCCAAAAGAACCCCGTGTCGCCCTGCTCTTCACGGAAGCAGGCTTCCTTTCCTGCTTCTTCAGGGATGGATTGCCGACCATCCCATCACAACTCGTGATCACGGTTTCTCCACAGGAGTTTTCAGAGGAGCTCCGAGGGTGGCGCCACCTGTTCCATGAGACCCCAGAGGTCTCTGTCCCCTCCATCTGAACCTGGCGGCCCTGAGCCGCCTCGAGATTCACCCCGAAGACTGGCTCCAACCTGGGATGCACGTTTTTCAACCCTGTGGCAATGCCTCGAGGGGCAGCCCATAAACCCCTGGGTCACCTCGACGGGAAGCCTGACCCTGCATCTAGAGCTAGGGAAGAAGGCGGAGCTGCACTTCTCCACTCAAGAAGAGACCTGACTCCCCTGGGGAGCCTCCAGAGGATCTGCACAGTCCACGTCTGCAGTGAAGAGGAATCTGCAGTGGCTGGACGAGGACTTAGGAGCTGGAATCGACTGCCAAGGAATCTCCAGAGGCCCCTGGCAAAGCATTTGTAGCCTGGACTTCCTTGAAGGCCTGAAGGTCGGGTCCCTGCGGTCCAGGTCGTAACTCGAGAGGAGCCTGCCCCAACTCGAGAAACACCAGGAGGATCTACCCTCCAGGTGAGATGAGGCCCATGTTCTCTGTGGCACCACACGGGAAGTCACTCCATCCCTCACGACCCTCGATGGGGTCCTTAACACGCTTGCAGTCACTCCAGAATCGCACGACATACATGGCTCCACACGACAGAAACATCTAGGGGCCCCCCACACCTCGAGAGGGACCCTGTGTGCCTCTGCCCCGCACGAAATCAGCCTTCCTTTTCCTGCTTCTTCAGGGTTTGGCTGCCGACTGTCCCGTCGCATCTCACGAGGAGGTGCTCTCCACACGAATGTCCAGCGGAACTCGGGGGTCTCGCCACCTGTTCCAGGAACCACCAGCTGTCTCTTTACACTCCAAGTGACCCCGGTGGACCTGAGATGCCCTGACGGTCACCCCGAAGCCTGGCTCACAACTCGGTGGCACGTGTTTCAACCCTGTGGGAAAGCCTCGAGGGGCAGCCCATTGACCCCTGTGTCAACTTGAAGGGAAACCTGACCCAGTAGCTTCAGTTCGGGAGGAATGCGGTGGTGCATGTCTCCAATCAAGAGGAGACCTGACTCCCCTGGGGAGACTCCAGAGGAACCGCACGGTCCACGTCTGCAGCGGCGAGGAATCCTCAGGTGCCAGACGAGGACATAGGAGCCGGAACCGACGGCCAAAAAATCCCCAGAGGCCCCTGGCAACTGGCTTGGAGCCTGGTCTTTCCAGAGGCCTCAGGCGCGGGTCACTGGGGTCCACAACGTAACTCGAGAGGGACCTGCTGCAACTCGAGAAAAACCGGGAGGATCTCCCCTCCAGGCAGGATGAGGCCCTTGTCCTCTGCGGCACCTCACTGGAAGTCACGTCCATCCATCACGACACTCGACCGGGTCCTTCACACGCTTGCAGTCACTCCAGAATCACCCGAGATACACGTCTAGACTCGAGAGTAATATCGAGGGGAACCCCACAACTCGAGAGGGACCACATGTGCCCCTGCTCTGCATCAAATTAGGCTTCCTTTACCTACTTCTTCAGGGGTGGGCTGCCGACCGACCCGTCGCAAATAAAGAGATGCTCTACACAGAAGTATCCAGCAGAACTCGGGGGTCATGCCACCTGTGCCACGAGCCCCCCTACAGTCTCTGTCCACTCCAAGGGACCCCGGTGGCCCTCAGCCGCCCAGACAGTAACCACGAAGGCTGGCTCACACCTCGGTGGTACGTGTTTCAACCCTATGTGAAAGTCTCGAGGGGCAGACCATTGACCCCTGTGTCACCTCGATGGGACGACTGACCCTGCAGCTTCAGCTCGGGAGGAAAGCAGAGGTGCACGTCTTCACTCAAGAGGAGACCTGACTCCGCTGGGGAGCCTCCATAGGAACCCCACGGTCCACGTCTGCAGCGGCGAGGAATCCTCAGGTGCCAGACGAGGACGTAGGAGCCGGAACGGATGGCCAAGCAATCCCCAGAGGCCCCTGGCAACTGGCTTGGAGCCTGGCCTTTCCGGAGGCCTCAGGGGCAGGTCCCAGGGGTCCACGTCGTAACTGAAGAGGGACCTTCCTCACCTCGAGAATAACCGGGAGGATCTCACCTCGAGGCAGGATGAGGCCCTTTTCTTACGTGGCACCTCACGGGAAGTCACCCCCATCCCTCACGACACTCGACGGTGTCCTTCACACGCTTGCATCACTCCAGAATAACCCGACATACACGTCTCCACTCGAGAGGAACATCGAGGTGCCCCCCACACATCGAGAGGGACCCCGTGTGCCCCTGCTCCGCACGAAATCAGGCTTCCTTTCCCTGCTTCTTCAGGGGTGGGCTGCCGACCGTCCCGTCGCATCTCAAGAGGAGGTGCTCTCCACAGGAATGTCAAGCGGAAATCAGGGGTCGCGCCACTTGTTCCACAAGTCCTCCAGCTGTCTCTGTCCACTCCAAGGGTGTCCTGTGGCCCTGAGCCGCCCAGACAGTAACACCGAAGGCTGGCTCACACCTCAGTGGCACGTGTTTCAACCCCGTGGNAAGCGGAAATCAGGGGTCGCGCCACTTGTTCCACAAGTCCTCCAGCTGTCTCTGTCCACTCCAAGGGTGTCCTGTGGCCCTGAGCCGCCCAGACAGTAACACCGAAGGCTGGCTCACACCTCAGTGGCACGTGTTTCAACCCCGTGGGAAAGCCTCGAGGGGAAGACCAATGACCCCTGTGTCACCTAGACAGGACGACTGACCCTGCAGCTTCAGCTCGGGAGGAAAGTGGAGGTGCACGTCTCCACTGAAGAGGAGACCTGACTCCCCTGGGGAGCCTCCAGAGGAACCCCACTTTCCACGTCTCCAGGGGCGAGGTATCCTCAGGTGCCAGACGAGGATGTAAGAGCCCGAACCGATGGCCAAGGAATCCCCAGAGGCCCGTGGAAACTGGCTTGGAGCCTGGCCTTTCCGGAGGCCTCAGGGGTGGGTCCCTGGGGTCCACGGTTTAACTCGTGAGGGACCTGCTGCAATTCAAGAAAAACCAGGAGGATCTCCAGTCAAGGCGGGATGAGGTGATTGTCCTCTGCGGTACCTAACGGGAAGTCAACCCCATCCCTCACAATTCTCGACGGGGTACTTCAAACGCTTGAAGTCACTCCAGAATCGACCAACTTATACGTCTCCATTCGAGAGGAATATCGAGAGACCCCCTACACCTCGTGAGGGACCGCGTGTGCCCCTGCTCCGCACAAAATCAGGCTTCCTTTCCCTGCTTCTTCAGGGGTGGGCTGCCGACAGTCCCGTCGCATCTCAAGAGGAGGTGCTCTACACAGGAATGTCNGAATATCGAGAGACCCCCTACACCTCGTGAGGGACCGCGTGTGCCCCTGCTCCGCACAAAATCAGGCTTCCTTTCCCTGCTTCTTCAGGGGTGGGCTGCCGACAGTCCCGTCGCATCTCAAGAGGAGGTGCTCTACACAGGAATGTCCAATGGAAATCAGGGGTCGCGCCACCTGTTCCACGAGCCACCCAGCTGTCTCTGTCCAATCCAAGGGACCCCGGTGATAGCCCTGAGCCGCCCAGACATTCACCCCGAAGGCTGGCTCACATCTCGGGGGCACATGTTTCAACCCTGTGGGAAAGCCTCGAGGGGCAGCCCATTTACTCCTGTGACACCTCGACGGGACGCCTGACACTGCAGCTACAGCTCGGGAGGAAAGCGGAGGTGCACGTCTCGAATCATGAGGAGACCTGACTTCCCTGCAGATCCTCCAGAGGAACTCCACGGTCCACGTCTGTAGCGGCGATAAATCCTCAGGCTCCAGACGAGGACGTAGGAGCCGGAACCGACGGCCAAGGAATCCCCAGAGGCCCCTGGCAACTGGCTTGGTGCCTGGCCTTTCCGGAGGCCTCAAGGGCGGGTCCCTGTGGTCCACATCGTAACTCGAGAGGGACCTGCCACAACTCGAGAAAAACCGGGAGGATCTCCGCTCCATGCGGGATGAGGCCGTTGTCCTCTGCAGCACATCATGGGAAGTCAACCCCATCCCCCACGACCTTCGGCTGAGTACTTGACAAGCTTGCAGTCACTCCAGAATCGCCAGACATACACGTTTCGACTCGAGAGGAACTTCGGCGGGCACCCCACACCTCGAGAGGTACCCCGTGTTCCCCCGCTCCGCATGAAATCAGGCTTTCTTTCCCTGCTTCTTCAGGGGTGGTCTGGCGACCGTACTGTCGCACCTCAAGAGGATGTGCTCTCCACAGGAGTGTCCAGCAGAACTCGGAGGTCACGCCACCTGTTCCAGGAGCCCCCCAACTGCCTCTGTCCACTCCAAGGGACCCTGGTGATGGCCCTGAGCCGCCCAGACAGTCACCTCCAAGGCTGGCTCAAACCTCGGGGGCACGTGTTTCAACCCTCTCAGAAAGCCTCGAGGGGCAGTCCATTGATGCCTGGGTCACCTCGATGGGACGCCTGACCCTACAGATACAGCACGGGAGGAAAGCGGAGGTGCACGTCTCCACTCAAGAGGAAATCTGACTCCCCTGGGGAGCCTCCAAAGGAAGCCCATGGTCCAAGTCTGCAGTGGCGAGGTGTCCTCAGGTGCCAGACGAGGACGTAGGAGCCGGAAGTGACGCCCAAGGAATCCCCAGAGGCTCGTGGCAACTGGCTTGGAGCCTGGCCTTTCCGGAGGCCTCAGGAGAAGGTACCTGGGGTCCACGTCGTAACTCGAGAGGGCCCTCCACAAGTCGAAAAAAACCGGGAGGATCTCCCCTCCAGGCGGGATGAGTCATTTGTCCTCTGCGGCACCTCACGGGAAGTCACCCCCATCCCTCACGACACTGGACGGGGTCCTTCACAAGCTTGCAGTCCCTCCAGAATGGCCCGACATACACATCTCCACTCGAGAGGAACATCGACGAGCACCCCACACCTCGAGAGGGACCCCGTGTGCCCCTGATCTGCACGAAATCAGGCTTCCTTTCAGTGCTTCTTCAGGGGTCGGTTGCCGACTGTCTCATCGCATCTCAAGAGGAGGTGCTCTCAACAGGAGTGTGCACTGGAAATTGGGGGTCGTGCCACCTGTTCCACAAGCCCCCCAGCTGTCTCTGTCCACTCCAAGGGACCCCGGTGATGGCCCTGAGGCGCCCAGACAGTCACCACGAAGGCTGGCTAACACCTCAGTGGCACTTGTTTCAACCCTGTGGGAAAGCCTCGAGGGGCAGTCCATTGACCCCTGTGTAACCTCGAAGGGACGCCTGACCCTGCAGCTAGAGCTCCCGAGGAAAGCGGAGGTGCACGTCTCCACTCATGAGGAGACCTGACTCCCCTGTAGAGCCTCCAGAGGAACCCCACGGTCCACGTCTGCAGCAGCGAGGAATCCTCAGGTGCCAAACAAGGACGTAGGAACCGGAACCGATGGCCAAGGAATCCCCAGAGGCCCCTGGCAACTGGCTTGGAGCCTGGCCTTTCTGGAGGCCTCAGGGGCAGGTCCCGCAGGTCCAAATTGTAACTCGAGAGGGCCCTGCTGTAACTCGAAAAAAACCGGGAGGATCTCCCCTTCAGGCGGGATGAGGCCGTTGTCCTCGAGGGCACCTCATGAGAAGTCCCCCCATGTCTCACGACCCTCAACGGGGTCGTTCACACGCTTGTAGTCACTCCAGAATCGCCCGACATACACGTCTCGACTCAAGAGGAACATCGAGGAGCCCCCCCACACCTCGAAAGGGATGCCGTATGCCCCTGATCCACATGAAATCATGCTTCCTTTCCCAGCTTCTTCAGGGCTGGGCTGCCGACCGTCCCATCGCATCTCAAGAGGAGGTGCTGTACACAGGAGTGTTCAGCGGAACTCGGGGTCACGCCACCTGTCCCACGAGCCCCCTAGCTGTATCTGTCCACTCCAAGGGACCCGGTGATGGCCCTGAGCTGCCCAGACAGTCACCTCGAAGGCTGGCTCCCACCTCGGTGGCACGTGTTTCAACCCTGTGGGAAAACCTCGAGGGGCAGCACATCGACCCCTGTGTCACCTCGACGGGACGTCCCACCCTGCAGCTACAGCTCGGGAGGAAAGCGGAGGTGAATGTCTCCACTCAAGAGGAAACCTGACTCCCCTGGGGAGACTCCAGAGGAACCCCACGGTCCAGGTCTGCAGCGGTGAGGAATCCTCAGGTGCCAGACGAGGACGTAGGAGCCAGAACCGACAGCCAAGGAATCCCCAGAGGCCCCTGGCAACTGGCTAGGATCCTGGCCTTTCCGGAGGCCTCAGTGGCGGGTCCCTGGGGTCAACATCGTAACTAGAGAGGGACCTGCCGCAACTCGAGAAAAACCGGGAGGATCTCGCGTCCAGGCCAGATGAGGCCCTTGTCCTCTGAGCCACCTCATGGGAAATCACCCCCATCCCTCAAGACCCTCGACGGGGTCTTTCACACGCTTGCAGTCATCCCAGAATCGCCCGACATACACGTCTCCACTCTTGAGGAACATCGAGGGGCCCCCCAAACATCGAGAGCGACCATGTCTGCCCCTGCTCCGCACGAAATCAGGCTTCCTTTCCCTGCTTCTTCAGGGGTGGGCTGCCGACCGTCCCGTCGCATCTCAAGAGGAGGTGCTCTCCACAGGAGTGCCCAGTGGAACTCTGGTGTCACACCACCTGTTTCACGAGACCACCAGCTGTCTCTGGCCACACGGGAAGTCACCCCCATCCCTCATGACCCTCGACGGGGTCCTTCAAATGCTTGTAGTCACTCCAGAATCACCCGACATACACGTCTCCACTCGAGTGGAACATCGAGGGGCCCCCCACACATCGAGAGGGACCCCGTGTGCCTCTGCTCCACATGAAATAAGTTTTCCTTTCCGTGCTTCTTCAGGGGGGGACTGTTGACCGTCCCGTCACATCTGAAGAGGAGGTGCTCTCCACAGGAGTGTCCAGCGGAACTCGGGGGAGGCGCCACCTGTTCCACGAGCCCCACAGCTGTCTCTGTCCACTCCAAGTGACGTCGTTGGCCCTGAGCCGCCCAGACAGTCACCCCGAAGGCTGGCTCACACCTCGGTGGCACGTGTTCCAACCCAGTGGGAAAGCCTCGAGGGCCAGCCCAATGACGCCTGTGTCACCTCGACGGGCCTCCTGACCCTGCAGCTTCAGCTCAGGAGGAAAGCGGAGGTGCACTTCTCCACTCAAGAGGAGCCCTGAATCTCCTGGGGAGCCTCCAGAGGAACCCCACGGTCCCCGTCTGCAGCAGCGAGGAATCCTCAGGTGACAGACAAGGACGTAGGAGCCGAAATCGACAGCTAAAAAATTCCCAGAGGCCCCTGACAACTGGCTTGGAGCCTGGCCTTTCCGAAGGCCTCAGAGGTGGGTCCCTGGGGTCCACGTTGTAACTCGAGAGGGACCTGCTGCAACTGGAGAAAAACCGGGAGGATCTCCCCTCCAGGCAGGATGAGGCCCTTGTATTCTGCGGCACCTCACGCGAAGTCACCCCATCCCTCACGACCCTCGACGGGGTCCTTCACACGCTTGAAGTCACTCCAGAATCGCCTGACATACACGTCTGCACTCGAGAGGAACATCGAGTGGCCCCCCACACCTCGAGAGGAACCACATGTGCCCCTGATCTGCACGAAATCAGGCTTCCTTTCCCTGCTTCTTCAGGGCTGGGCTTCCAACCATCCCGTCGCATCTCAAGAGGAGGTGCTCTCCACAGGAGTGTGCAG
>SJYV01051090.1:0-17367 GCA_006410875.1 Neotragus pygmaeus
GCTCAGTCGTATCCGACTCCTAGCGACACCATGGACTGCAGCCCACCAGGCTCCTCTGTCCATGGGATTTTCCAGGCACGAGTACTGGAGTGGGTCGCCATTGCCTTCTCCTATTTTATATATATATATATATTTATTTATTTATTTATATTTATAGTTAAAACAAGATTAACCATAGACATTATATATTTGTGTTTGTGTTTTTGTGTGATATTGTGACTAATACTACCAAATTAGGGATATTAATAAATCTTATAAGAGCCATTTGTATTAATTTAATATTCCTAGTCCTCTGGCCAAGGGAAAAAAAAAACATATGGGATAAGTTCATACCCAAAGGTCCCAAGGAAATGACTTTGTAAGTTTGACAGATGCCCAAAAGTCTATCTTGATCAGTAGTTTGTTAGATTGCCTTTCAAAGTTTTCCTTTATTCAGAAGTTATTTGGAGTTATATTATGTATCATTCTGTGAAATCTTTCATATGATTGTTAACATATTCATATTGTCCTCAACTTCACTAAATCTAACATGTTACTTGCATTAAGTCATGAGTGTCCTTTTGTAATATATTCATTTGCAATACCTGAAGGTAGGGCCATCCATAGTTTTGACTGGTGGTAGCACAAGTGGTTGGTGTATCATCGTAGGACCCTAGATGACAAGAGAACATTCTTGTGAATTCGGTAATAATATTAGTGGATAGTGGGATTTTACATAACTTAAAGTTATATACAGTGTGCTTTCTTAAAATCACAAACATCTATTTTAAATGTTTCATTTTAATGGGAAGTTGGAAGGTATTGTTTCAGGTAATTTAGGTTGCCAACATTTTGGCCTGAAAGTAATCAAGAACTATGTTCTTGGACCTCATTTGTTAAGAATGAGGATTTTAAGGCACACTCACATGGAGGATGGTGCCTGTTGTTCAAGATCTTAGCACTAGGAAGAAGTGGATGTCCTCAAATGTTCAGGAGAAAAGTTGTTCCTGGAGGAAAGGGTGTCTTAGTCAATGATCCTGAAAATGGAATGACATGACTGGTTCAAAGCATATAAAAAAAGCCAACATGATCAAACTGAAGTGAATGAAGGGGAAAGAGTGACACAGATCTTGTCAGAGGAAGCTAGAGGCTAGACCATGTCAGTAATGAGATTTAGCGCTCCTTAAATATAGGGTATCACTAACAAGTGAGATTCATCCACTGCTAAACTAAGAGTTAACATATATAAATGTAGCTTACATGTCTCTTCAGATTCAAAATAATGTTTAAGGCAAGATATACCTTGATTTGCATTTACACAGTACTATTTGAATTTCTTTAAAGTACTTCTTTAAGTCCTTTAAAGTACTATTTGGGCTTCCCTTGTAGCTCAGTCAGTAAAGAATCTGCCTGCAGTGCAGGAGACCTGGGTTTGATCCCTGGGTCAGGAAGATCCACTGGAGAAGGAAATGGCAACCCACTGCAGTACCCTTGCCTGGAAAATCTCATGGATAGAAGAGCCTGGTGGGCTGCCATCCATGGGGTCGCAAAGAGTCGGTCATGACTGGGAAACTAACACTTACTTACTTACTTGTTTGATCTTATAGTATTTTAAGATGTCAAATTTGCATTTGCAAATTTTTATCTCCATTAATTTTTATTGAGAGGGTTTTTTTTTTTAATAAACTTGTTCTTATGAATCATCAATTTACTGCTACTTCCAACAATAATTTCTGAATTATTATAAAGGACTTTCATGAAGTCACTAGGGATCCTTGCATGAAAACTTGAAAGTATAAGAAGCTTATGTTAAAAGCAATCTCTGTAATAAAATATTTTATATAAATAAAAAACATTTGAATTAGTTTGCAAATGTTTATACCCTCACATACTTTAATAATTTATAATATATTATAGTTTAGCATATATTGTCATTAGGATAGTGATCATATTAAAGAGATGTGTAGTTTTACATAAACAGACACTCTGCATATAGTTAGAATCTGGATTTTCTACTAGCTATTTTGGAAAAAATAACAAAAAGTCTTGTCAGTCTCAGACTTTACTGGCATTCATATGGAATTCACAAGGTTTAAAGTTGAAGTTTATTTTGAGTACTTTCCCAGCTTGCTAGAAAATGCCTCTAGAAATAGACATGAACATTGTTTTGTTTTGTTTTGTTTTTCTGCATGGTTCTAGACATTTCATGTTTAACCCCAACTGAAAATGCTGTGAAAGAATAGTTCCATCCTTTTGGTGAAAAGCTTTAGTAGGAAATAAAAATGTCAACAATTATTTCTGACTACCAGTGACGACAGAGGGTGAGATGGCTGGATGGCATCACCGACTCGATGGACATGAGTTTGAGTGAACTTCGGGAGATGGTGATGGACAGGGAGGCCTGGGGTGCTGTGATTCATGGGGTCACAAAGAGTTGGACATGACTGAACAACTGAACTGAACTGAACCAGTTAATATATTGGTGAGATCATTTTGGTTAGTAAACACATTGCATATATTAATAAAATATAATGTATATGTCAACATGGTATTCCACTTCCTCTGAAAATATCAGCATTTGCAGTACCAAAACATACAAAGAAAATATTACAAAGCCTTAATTAAAATGGTAAAGATACCTAGAGAAAATTCAAAAGAAAGTTAATCTTGTGCAAGCAGCACCACTGACTGTTTAGACAATGAAATAAAAATCAAGTAAAACTTAGAAACACAGTAAATAAATGTATTACATAAGAATGTTGGATAAACCTTCTTGATGTACTGTTGTCATGGTGAAGCACAACAATGAAGTTAAAAGAACAAATACATAAGTGTATTTATTAAGAGGAAATCAGAAACTTGAAGAAATATATTAGTTAAATTCAGCCAGTGGGTACAAAGGCAATCAAGTGGTTTCCAAAATGAGGAATTACATGAAGACACAAACTGCCTTCTAGGATAACTTTATGTTTAAGTAATTTTACAACAGTAGAAAGAGAGATATGACCTCTTTCAGAGACTTGTAAGCACCATGAATGATTTAAAACAGTTAAAAGATTATTTTTTAAAAAATACCGAATACATGTCATGATATATTTGTTACATAACACCAACAGTGAATCATACAGTATTTTTTAAATTATTTATTTCTGATTGGAGGATAATTGTTTTACAATATTGTTCTGCTTTCTGCCATACATCAACATGAATCACCAGTAGGTATAAAAATGTCCCTCCCTTAATGTCCCTCCCACCTCCTACCCCATCTCACCTCTCTAAGCTGTCACAGAGCACAGGATTTTGAGTGGGTATGATCTGTCCATATAGGTTAATTCTAACAAATGTACAACTTTCATGGGGGATATGAGTAATAGAGGAGGGGGTAGGAAGAGGGTTAGTTGGAAAATCTTTTACCTTCTACTCAGCTTTTATAGGAATCTAAAACAGCTCTGAAAAATAAAGTCTTTTTTTAAAAAGCACACATACATCTGAATGGAATTATTCCCTTACTTCCTATTTTTAAAGAAGATATGTATTTGATGGGATTTTTGAATTAAAGGAAATGGAAATTTGGAAGTATGATTCTAGGCATTATTAATCAATGTTCTTGGTCATGATGAGAAATGCTGCTCATCCATACCCAGCTTTAAAGCAATAAAACAATCTTTCCTTTCCCTGGACCCCCTAACCAAAAATAGTCCTTTCCTCAAAAACATATAAGCAAAAAGTGGTTTTACCATAATTCTACATCCAGTCACTGCTACCCAATTAGAAACAAATGTTTTGGAGGAAAATTTTAATTTGTTTTACATGCAGATTTGCTGTGATTCATAATTAGGGCAATGCAAATTAAAACCACAATGAGATACTATGTTACACCCACTAAGCTGGCAAAAATTTAAAATGTTTGACATTAACACAAAGTATTGGAAAGGATGTGATGCAATGGGAACCTCACACACGGTTGGGAGGATAAATTGGTATAAGCATTGCTAGGATCCTTAAATACCGCTCATAAATGTATTTCCTAAAGATACTCAGACATGTGTACCAAGGAAATATGTTAAAAAATGTTCATTGCTTCACTGTTTGTAATAACAAAATTGTAGAAGCAATGCAAATGTTCTCAGCAGAAAAAAAGATAAATGCATTGTGCATTCATACCAAGGAACACTCTACCAGTGAAAAGAACCACAATTACACATATTAATACAGATGCATCTTCAGAACATAATGCTGAATGAGAAGCAAGTCTCCAAAGACTATATTCAAAAGGATTCCACTCATAAACGTAAAACTAAAAACACAGAACTAAATAATACATTGCTTAGAAATACAGATGATTATGGTCAAGCCATAAAGAAAAGGAAGAGAATGACTAATACAAGTTTAGGCTAATGGCTTACTTCTAGGCACACACATGTGACTTAATTAGTGACAAATATGATGGACAAGATGGGTTCTGGGTATACAGGAATTTATTTATTTAAACAGTGCATTTTAATAATCTTTTGTCTGCATGAAAAATTTAAAATATAAAATGGTTTTATAGGACAATGTGCAGAGTGTGATTTGTTACTATGGAATCAAGAACTTGTTATAGATCTGTGGATCAAAATATATAACAATGCAATGTATTTCAGATAGGTCTTGGATGTAGGGTGGGAGACAGAGATGACTCACACAGCACTGATCAATTTTAAAGTTTACTTCCTTTTGTCAGAATATTGTCGCGATCAGACCCCTTTTAAGATGTAATAGCTAAATCATAATATATGCACAATTTAAACACTTTGTAAATTTTACAAATATGATTTAGGTGTGTGAATTCTTATTGACTTTAGGTTAGTTTCTTAGCTATATGGGGAGAACTTTGAAAGACCAGTGGTGAACAACCTGTGAATCTGTGTGTATATTTGTATTTGTGTGTGTGTATACTACCCCTTGAGGCCAGTGAAAAAAGAAAGGATGAGTAAAGTTGTACTTTGGATTATTACTAAGTTTCTAAGACTTTTAAGTTATAATGATTCAGACATGGAAAATGTGCACCTCAAATCACAAAACTAATAATTCTCTAAGCAAGAATGAGAAGGGAAAGCAATATGTATCTTGTTATATATGTGTAGTGCAGTGTGAATTTATACTTATTCTTTCATTGCTTAGAGAATTACTTGACTTAAACACATGTCTGTTCACCCTAATTTTATTATAAATTTGCATTCAATCATATTATCATCTCTTATTCTCACAAAATCCAAAGTAAAGAGAAAACAGTTTTCAGAGCATGCAGGACTCATTTCAGCATCACTTTCCCTGTATGTTGAGCCACCTCTGATTGATTTGGTAGATTTGGAATGAGCCAAGAGATGTGCAGTTAACCAAACCAGGTCTGCTGTTTTAAACGTGGTATGATTAAGGGAGCCCAATTTCTGGGCTGCCTTTTGAGAAACTGTCCTAGACAGACTAAGATGTCCCAGTGGGTCAGACTCTATGAACGCTTCACTTTTAAAAAGTAGAATCTTGAACAATTAGGCCCAACTTTCAGAACATGATTACCATCAGGAAGTGGTATTTGCTTCTCACAACTTCTTCATAAATACTTGTCACCTCTTATCAGAGGAATAACCCGTAAACTTAACGCTCAACCCCATTCTTCAAACAAAAAGGCAGTTAAATTTTCCTATCCAACATGTTATACCAAACACCTAGAAGGATTTGCAGACTAAATTTTTGTCCACGATCATGTATCCAGAGTATCTCCACCTCTTAATTGATGCAATTCAGTGCTGGATTTTTATTTCCTAAACTTTCTGGCAAATAATATGTCTTATCAAACCAATTTATCTTCTTTTAGAGCCTCTCCTTTTATCTTCTTTTTCCTTTCCTCTCTTTATTCTTTTTACTCCCCTTCTCTTTTTCTGCTTTCTTTTACTCACAAATCACACCCCCCACTCTGGCTTTATATCACTTTTTTGACTCAGTAAGCAATGATACCTAAGTTAATTACATTTTTACATATATACACACACACACACACACACACTCACACACACACACACACACACACACACACATACATATATATATATATATATATATATGGTCTCTAGATGAGAATTTTTCTGACTCTTTTCTGTTCTCCTGAGTAGTTCCTAACTCTAATCTTGTTCCTTTCATTTATGGTTTCATCAACTTCTGATTGAATCCTCAAAACTTTCACCTTGCCATTTGCCCAGATGCTGTGACCAGATCTGACCTGGTTTTACTTCAAGGAAGAAAAGTTTAGGGTTTGTGTACTTTTTAAATTATATGTTTAAATATATACAATTAAAAAATATGATCCATGTAAACAAGGAGACCACATTCACTCCTTAAGAAACAAGTAAGGTGAGGACCTAGTAAGAGAAATTAAAGTAGAAATAATTAGAGAATTGCCAATAACATTTGCTTGTGGGCAACAACATGGATTACCAAACTGATTTACAGTCATGTTCCATGCTGTAGGTTAGCAAGCTATGCCTCTAGAAAAGAGACACTTAAGAGAGGCAACGAGATCCAGCATATGTAAGAGCTGAAGAACTGCTAAAACTGATAATGAATTTTTGGNTGGATTACCAAACTGATTTACAGTCATGTTCCATGCTGTAGGTTAGCAAGCTATGCCTCTAGAAAAGAGACACTTAAGAGAGGCAACGAGATCCAGCATATGTAAGAGCTGAAGAACTGCTAAAACTGATAATGAATTTTTGGGCTGTACCCTTAAATCCAATATGCAATAAAGAGTCAATTATAATAATTGGAGAATTATTTTAAGTTGACAGCAATTTTTTTTTAGAGTTAATTTAGTATTAGACAACTATTCAGGCTTCAAAACAGCTTTTTCATTCTACAAGCAGCACTTTATTAGAAAAGGGTCTCAGGAATACATGGTACCTCTGCTGAATCTAAATGAGAGTAAACAAATATTTTGGCATTGCCTTTTGCTGAACAGGACTACTGGGAGTACCCAGTTTTCATTGTAGGGCATGATTCTAGCTTGAGAAAGTGTGATGTCTCTGCTCACTGTGAGAAATCAGTTATTTTTGCACTCCAATTTTATGTGCCAAGTATCTGAACTGAAATTTCTATTATTCTATTATTATGTAAAGTTTAACTGCCCTTTCCACCATTTCATCAAGCCCTTCTTGATTAGTAATTGTCACATTTTGGTTTTTTAAAAATTATTTTTGGTTTCAGCTTTTATTATTATTATTGTTTATTCTAAGCTACTTGGGAAAAAGAAAATATATTGTAGAATATTGGATTGTCACATTATATATGAAGCTTCCCTAGTGGCTCAGATGGTAAAGGATCTGCCTGTCATGCAGGAGACCACATTATATATAAACATATCATATATATATGTAAACATATATACACATATATATATGTAAACATATCAGAATGAATATAGACTAATTCTAAAAAAAATACAGTTTTTGTTAGGCCATTATTATTATTTATGTTTTAGAATAGTAACTTTATTATAAGTTGGTGTTTGCATGCTTAGCTGTGACTGCCTCTTTACAACCCCATGGACTGTAGCCCACCAGGTTCCTCTGCCCATAGGACTTCCCAGGCAAGAAAAACAGGAGTGCGTTGCCATTTTCTTCTCCAGAGTATCCTCCTGACTGAGGGATGGAACCCAAATCTCTTGTGCGTACTGCATTGGCAAGCGGATTCTTTACCTCTGCACCACCTGGGAAATCCCTTTGATAACACTACATTAGAGCCAGAAAGATGCTAGCTCCTTGGAAGAAAAGCTATGACAAACCTAGATAGCATTTTAAAAGCAGAGAAATTACTTTGCTGATGAAGATGCATATAGTCAAAGCTATGGTTTTTCCAGTAGTCATGTATGGATATAAGAGCTGGACAATAAAAAAGGTGGAACACCAAAGAACTGATGACTTTCAACCATGGTGCTGGAGAAGAGTCTTGAGAGTCCCTTGGACAAGAAGGAGATCAAACAAGTCAACCCTAAAGGAAATCAACCATGAATATTCATTGGAGGAGGCTTTCCTGGTGGCTTAGATAGTAAAGAATCTGCTTGCAATGCAGAAGACCTGGGTTCAATCTCTGAGTTGGGAAGAGTTGGGAAGAGTTCCCTGGTGAAGGGAATGGCCACCCACTCCAGTATTTTTGCCTGGAGAATCCCATGGACAGAGGAGCCTAGCAGGCTATATAGTCCATGGGGTCGCAAAGAGTTGGACACAACAGAGCTACTAACACAACACTCATTGGAAGGATTGATGTTGAAGCTCCAATACTTTGGCTACCTAATGCGAGGGGCTGACTCATTGGAAAAGACCTTGATGCTGGGAAAGACTGAAGGCAGGAGAAGAGGACAACAGAGGATGAGACGGCTGGATGGCATCGTTGACTCAATAGCCATGAGCTTAAGCAAACTCTGGGAAATAGTGAAGGACGGGGAAGCCTAGAATGCTGCAGTCCCTGGGGTCATAAAGAGTCAGACATGACTGAGTGACTGAACAACAACAAAAGTTAGAAAGTTCAAAAAGACTTAAAGAACCCATTTCATAGCTTACATTTATGTTTTGAGCAATACTCCATTGAGTACATAGAGTTGTTTAATACAAATTAGTATGTGGTTTAAAATCCAGTCATACAAGATATGTTGAAGAACAGTAAAATTACAGCCTTGACAAGTGTAACTACAGTTAGTCGTTCAGTCATATCTGACTCTTTGTGACCCCAGGAACTGTACCCACCAGGCTCCTCTATTCATAGAATTTCTCAGGCAAGAATACTGGAATAGGTTGCCATTTCCTTCTCCAGAGGATCTTCCTGCCCCAGGGATCGAACTCAGGCCTCCTGCATCATAGGCAGATTCTTTACCACCTGAACCACCAGGGAAGTCACAGCCTTGACACATTCATATAATATGTGTATATATACACATACATATTTTTTTTCTGAATACTATGGGCATAAACCCTTGGAGAATCTAAATAGAAAAGAATCTTTAAAATTTATGACTTTAAGAAGATATATTTTGTGAAAATTTAGCATGAGCTTTCAAACAAATCATGATTTTATTTAGTGACAATTATATATATATATATATTTTTTTTTTTTACAATTATATATTTTAATTTATAAAATAGTCCTTTGGCTTTAAGTTTATAAAACTTGCAGAACTATANCTTTCAAACAAATCATGATTTTATTTAGTGACAATTATATATATATATATATATTTTTTTTTTTTTTACAATTATATATTTTAATTTATAAAATAGTCCTTTGGCTTTAAGTTTATAAAACTTGCAGAACTATACAATGATGAAAGGGCATTGACACTTGACACTCTTTTTAGAATTCTCTTTAAATATTTATCAATCAATACTTAAAAGCTTGAGAAATTACAGATATAGAAATATGTAACTCATTAATTATTATAGAGATGTATAATTTTTTTTAGAATCAAACAGGATTTGTTTTCTACCCTATATGCTTTTTTATAAGCTTAATTTACTTTCTTTCAATTTTACCACTAAGTGTTCTTTTTCTCCTTCTATAGACATTTTAGTGCTATTGTTCAAAAAGGCAACAAGTAATGGAGGAAGACTTTTGTTGGGAGGCAACAGTGGGCAAGTCTGCCAGTTTCAACAAGAAATTCTGCCAATTTCAACCATTGTTTGGCCATTTAGGGAAATGCTTCAACATTCTGTGTTAAAACACTGAGCAGCCATCTCATTTACCCCGGTTTGAAAGGTCATGCCTTGGAATTCAGTGAAACCTGAACACTAAATACATTAACGAAAGCATCTTTATTAATTTATCTTTCTTTTATAATGACAGTAAAGGGGTAAATATTAGGTTGACCTAAGAATAATAAGACAGTAATTAGTTTCTGAATATTTTCTCTTTGGCAATATGTAGTGACTAACGTCTTCAGGATTTCAGCTCTGACATCTGTTGTGTACTGCATACAAAATCACAGAGTCACTATCAAGTTTTCTGTGGAGACTGGTAGAAAGAGACATTCATTTATCTAATTGTTTATTAAACAGTTTGTAAGCACCCACTAATGTAGACACTTATCTAGGTGCTAGGTATCAGTGGGAAAAAAAATAGAAGTGCCGTACTTGTAGAGCTTAGGGGTTAGGGTCATGGACAGAACATAAATAATAACAGAAAATATGTAAATTATAATAGACGGTTTGTTGCCAGGTGATTGATTTTATGGCAAAAAAGCAACGACATGTTAAAATAGGTAAAGATGAACAATAGGGTTGTAGTGGTAGGCAGCGTTGTAGTGTCAGTCACTCACTCCTGTCCAACTCTTTGGGAACCCATGGATTGCAGCCCACAGGCTCCAGTGTCCATGGGATTCTTCAGGCACAAACACTGAAGTGAGTTGCCATGCCCTCCTCCAGGGGATCCTCCAGACGGAGGGATTGAATCCCAGTCTTCTGTATTGGAGGCAGATTTTTTATTATCTCAGCCACTGGGGAAGGGGTGTAGGTCTAAGTGTAGGTTTATTTTAAATAGTGATTAGCTTAAGCCCCAAAGAACAGCTTTTATCTGGGCAGAGACTACAGGGAGGAGACAGACTTAGGCATATGGGTATCTGAGGGAAAAGTATTCTATGCTCCATAAAAGAAACTCAGATAAAATTTAATCTTATCTTAAATAATGTGTTGACCTTCCCTTAAACTTACACCAGTTGATATCAGAAGTACTAGCAAAGAAATCAACTTGTTTGGAGGTAAAGGACTCAATAAATGAAAAAAGAGCTACTAAAATACAGACTCTAGGAACTATAGGCCCACAAATAAGAACAATTAGTGTTTTGTTTTCATATTCAAGTGCTATAATGATGCATATGTAATGAAGAGTAGAGAACAGGAGGCATAATAAACATTAATAGAAAGTTACTCAATTAATTCATTCAAATAAATATTCCTTCATTAATTTTTATTATAATTTTATATCAATAAAGTAATATGATACACAATGATCTTTGTTTTATTTATTTGCCACACTATGTGGCTTGCAGGATCTTAGTTCCCCAACCAGTGATTGAATCTGTGCCCCCTACATTGGAAGCACAGTGTCTAAACCCCTGGACTGCCAGGGAAGTCCCTGATCTTTGTTGTTGTTGTTGTTGTTGTTGTTGTTTTTAACCACAAATGTTAATTCCAAAGAGTTATTCAAATTGGAATTGATATACTGTGATACCTCTCCAGATAGAAAAGCTTACATATTGCATTTACAGACTATTTCCCTCACATGATAATAAAATTATGCAACTATGTGTGGAAGAAAAAAGGACCAGTGTGTGGGAAAAATGATTTAATGGTTTTGAGTAATTAGGAGCAGGGTGTTGTCTCAGTGTAAAAATCTAACTTTTTTTTAAGAGCACACACTATTTCAAGACCTACATCATAGTTACACTTAATGAAACCCTCTGAGGACACACTGAGCTGGAATCTCCTGCTTCTAAGTTTGGATCCCAGAAACTAAATTTATTTATCTTATTCTGGCTTCTAGCATCAGAAACTACATGCAACATTGAAAGGTTTGAACATGTAGTCTTTTATGGTCTGTAAGGTACTATAACTGAGAAAATTGAAATATTGTAGACTTAAATACATAATCTCTTATGGTACTAGACTTGTGACAGTTGAGAATTTTGTGAACTGTGAGCTTTCAGGGTTAATCTGAAAATTTACACAATTAGTAACTTTTTGAAGGATGTTTAACTTTCACAAAAACTCTAATATAAGCTCTTTGATTTTGGTATATTTATTTTGAAAGAAGTAGGATGGAATCTGCTTCATTAAATATAGAAAAATAATAATTTTATTATCAAAAGACTTAGTAAGAATTCTAATAATCTTTGAACTGATAACATGGAACACAGTATGGGAAATCCTTTTTAACTATATAATTAAGGAAGTTAATTCATGTGAAGAATTCAATTAATTAAAATATTAAACAATATTTAGGAAAATTATTTTATGAATTTCACCCCTGCAAGTTTACTCTAGACCTTAAACTTTGTTTATATTTCATTTGAAGAATTTCCTATTCAAATTAATGAGCCCAAACATTCTTCAAAGCTTTATTCTTAATGATATCACTTTCTTTAACCGCATTCTTTTCAGCCTAAAAAAAATGAACAATTTCTGTTACACAACCATGATAGTTTCGGTGGATTTAGATGCGAGGAAATCTTTCTGTCAAAACTTAAAATGCCAAAGTTACATCAGAGCAGTAAGAAAATATTTCAGAACATCAAAGCATATACAATTGTGAGCCAAGTAGAATCCATTAGATTATCCCTTATTTCAGGGTTTTTTCTTCTAATCTATAATCCAAGGTTTCTTAAATATAATAAATATATGCAGAGTCAGAATTACAGAAGTCTAACTCATAAATATATGTCAGAACATATCTGACTCATCAGCTTTTATCATTTTAGAAAACATCCTAGTTAAAGCATCGGTCCTGATCTTGGGACAAGATGAAAAATGGAGTGACAGCCAGCAGTACAGATTAAGAGTTAATAGGTTCTTCAGTCAGTGCTGTCTTACACTGTGCTGAAGTGGAGCTGATGTTATCCAGACCCTGGGTTCTGTCTTGCTCACATTTAACCTCTAACATAGGGCCTGGCATATCACGGATGCTTGCAAAACTGAAGATCATGCTGTTTAAGCCTAGCACCCTTAATAGCAATAATGGCAGAGTCACTGAGTTGAACAACAGCTCTCCTCTGACCAGATTAAATTCTGGTGTGAACAGAAATTTCCCCAAATAAAATGCATTGCAGTGAGAACATATTTTAACTTGATAAGAGGAAGAGCAATTTGGGAAGGTCCTATGGGTATATTCCTTTTTCTTAAAATGTAGAAACTTTATATCATGTCATATCTCTTTATGTCTTCCATTTATAATAAAAATATTTTCATATTATAATAATATGTATTATATTTCCTTTAAATATATCCTCAACATACATTTAAACCACACCAGACCGCCCCTATCATCCCTCTAGAGAAAGTCCTGAATAACTAGAGAATATGTACCATGCTCATGGTTAAATGGCATTAAGATGTCAGTTCTTGTCAATTTAACTAGCAAATTCACTACAGTTCCAGTTATCATTCCAGACGGGATTTTTGAAGAACTTTCCAAATATAAAAATTTAAACCATTATGGAGAAAAAAAGAGCAAATATAGATGAATCCCCCTAAGTAGTTATTATGATTATTTTATGTGTTAACTTGGCTAGGCTATGGTGCCCAGTTGTTTGATCAAACAACTAATCACAGCTAATCTAGATGTTGCTGTGGAGCTATTTTGTAGATGTGATTAACATCTACCATCAGTCAACTTTAAGTAAAGCAGATGACCTTGATAATGTATGTGATAAACCCTTCCAATCATTTGAGAGTAAATATTGAGGTTTCCTAAAGAAGAAAAAAATTTTCCTCAAGACTTTTTTCCATGCTTCTCTTGACCATCTGCGACCAGAAAGTAGCTGCTGAGGGTTTGGTTTAGAGAAAGGTGAGGATTAGACAGGTGCAGGTGTAGGTATAGAAACAGTGAAAGGAAAAGGGAGAGAAGACAGAAAATTACCAATTGCAGATTCTACTGCTGTGTAGTTTTTCCCAGAGCAGCTTTTCATGCGGCATTGTGCTCTAGTTGGTGAAAATGATCTTATAGGCCATTTGTGTTTCTCATTTTTTAAGTTTGTAGGTACTTATAAATGTATCTAAGGTATATTAAAAATATATACATATAATTTACTTCAGTCTAGAATTAAAGCTGTCATTTGAATTAATTAGCAAGCTTCATAAATGAGATCCAAAACTCTTACTGGATCCATCAAAAAGGGAGGTCCCTTGAAACTCATGCAACTATATGCAAAATGTGAGCCTCTATGACATTTATCTTATGAATATAGATTAGTTGGTTTTGTACAGGAAAAAGTTTGTAGTTTTCATTATATTCTCAAGGTGGGTTATATATCATATAATATTCAAAAACAGAATAAATTATTTTAAACTAAAACCTAAATGAATGTTAACAATCTTACTGTACAGGTATTCTTGTATCATATTTCTTAAATACAATACATAAGATAATAAAGTGGGTACCATTAAACAGTAATAAAAGGCCCTTCAATAAAGACATTTTTTAAAAAATAAAATAACCACCGGAAACTTGAAGTTCTACAAATNTTACTGTACAGGTATTCTTGTATCATATTTCTTAAATACAATACATAAGATAATAAAGTGGGTACCATTAAACAGTAATAAAAGGCCCTTCAATAAAGACATTTTTTAAAAAATAAAATAACCACCGGAAACTTGAAGTTCTACAAATGACGTTTAATTTGATCTTTCTAAATGTTCTTTAAATTTTGAGTTTATACAGTTTCTATAAGTAGTCAAAACTAAAAATTTCTTGACAGACATCTAAATTTATATCTAACGTAGCATATTTCACAAAGTCCACGTAAGTAACATGATTAATTTATTTGTATTATCTTAGGTTAGAAGAAACTGAGTTTGGATCTGGTGGATCATTATTGTTATTCAACTTTGTGCAACACTTGTAATAAGAGATCTAATAAAATATAATACACAAAAGTGCAACAAAATAGTTAGGATTCAGGATCACAGTAGACATACATAAAAACCAGAGCTTTGTCAACGATTACCATTTGATTTTGGGAACACTGTTTACTTCATTGGACTTCATATGTAAGAGAAAGAAAAAAGCAATAATTTCTATATAATATACATTTAAAATTATTAGCATGAAGATCCCTTTTAAGTGCTCAAACTTTGTAGAAATGGTGTTTAGCAATGTCAGTTTTCTTAAGTTCTGGCATATATTATATGATTACAAAAGTGTGATTAGTCTACAAACATTACAAATCACTCTTGTTCACTCTCCCTGTCCTATGAAAGGTCTATATTCTAATTCTCTATAAGTTGGTTGAAATAAGCTTTTGCAGAGACATAAGTTATGACTTCAGTTATTTCCTCTTGTTCACGAAAAATTTATGATGAGCACTAAAATGTGTTGAATACCTACTAAGTGCCAAGGGCTGTGATAAACATTTTCAATGAATGTTTCTTGGATTCCTAACAAAACCTTTTAAAGCAATATGATTATCACTTCCATTTGACACAAAAGGGAATTAAGTAGTGGTGAAGTTTGGGTTCATACGTGAGTAACCTAAAGCCAAAGTTCATTAAGCTTCACATCTGTAATGTGACTCATATTTTAATTGATATTATAGCTTTTAATTTTTTGCAACTGATAAAGTGGTAAATTAAAAAAAAAAAAAACTTAAAAATTAAACTCATGGAGTAACCTGGAAAGCTAAGGTTATTTACTCCATCACTGGTTTGAAAGAATTTAAATGCACTCTACACTTAATGTGGGTTGACAGTGGCCTGCTGTAGGATCAGGGGTACTGAGTGTGGCAGTGCTTGCATGGGATTTTTTGAAGAAGGTCCTCATTATCTTCATTACCTCCACCATAGTTTGGCTTCAGGACAAACAACAGGGAGGGAACACAGCCATACCCATCAACAAAAAATAGGGTTAAAGATTTATAGAGCATGGCTCCTTTCATCAGAACAAGACCCAGTTTCCCCCTCAGTCAGTCTCTCTCATCAGGAAGCTTCCATAAGTCTCTTATCCTCCGTTAGAGGGCAGACAAAATGAAAACCACAGTCACATAAAACTAACCAAACTTATCACATGGATCCTAGCCTTTTCTAACTCAGTGAAGCNACCCAGTTTCCCCCTCAGTCAGTCTCTCTCATCAGGAAGCTTCCATAAGTCTCTTATCCTCCGTTAGAGGGCAGACAAAATGAAAACCACAGTCACATAAAACTAACCAAACTTATCACATGGATCCTAGCCTTTTCTAACTCAGTGAAGCTATGAGCCATGCCATGTAGGGCCACCCAAGATGGACAGGTCATGGTGGAGAGTTCTGACAAAACATGGTCCACTGGAGAAGGGAATGCAAACCACGTCAGTATTCTTGCCTTGAGAACCCCATGAACAGCAAAAAAAGGCAAAAAGATAGGAAAGATGAATTCCCCAGGCTGGTAGATGTCCAATATGCTATGGGAGATCAGTGGAGAAAAAACTCCATGAAGAATGAAGAGACAAAGCCTCAGCAAAAGCAACACTCCAGTTGTGGATGTGACTGGTGATGGAATTAGGTCTGATTCTGTAGAGAGCAATACTGCATAGGAACCTAGAATATTAGGTCCATGGAATCCCTTAGAAGAAATGGAGTAGAGCCATCATAGTCAACAAAAGAGTCTGAAATGCAGCACTTGGATGAAATCTCAAAAATAACGGAAGTATCTCTGTTCATTTCCAAGGCAAACCATTCAATATCATGGTGATCCAAGTCTATGCCCTGACCAGTAATGCTAAAGAAGCTGTTGAACAGTTCTATGAAGATCTACAAAACCTTTTAGAACTAACATCCAAAAAAGATGTCCTTTTCACTACAGAGGACTGGAATGCAAAAGTAGGAAGTCAAGAAATACCTGGAAAAACAGGCAAATTTGGCCTTGGAGTGCAGAATGAAGCAGGGCAAAGGCTAATAGAGTTTTGCCAAGAGAACACACTGGTCATAGCAAATACCCTCTTCCAACAACACAAGAGAATTCTTCTATGGACATAACCAGATGGTCAATTCAGAAATCAGATTGATTATATTCTTTGCAGCCAAAGATGGAGAAGCTCTACACAGTCAGCAAAAACAAGACCAGAAGCTGACTTTGGCTCAGATTAGACTGAAATTGAAGAAAGTGGAAAAACCACTAGACCATTCAGGTATGACCTAGATCAAATTCGTTATGATTATACAGTGGAAGTAAGAAATAGATTTAAGGGACTAGATCTGATAGAGTACCTGATGAACTATGGATGGAGGTTTGTAACATTGTACAGGAGACAGGGATCAAAACCATCCCCCTGGAAAAGAAATGCAAAAAGCAAAATGGCTGTCTGAGGAGGCCTTACAAATAGCAGTGAAAAGAAGAGAAGCAAAAAGCAAAGGAGAAAAGGAAAGATATACCCATTTGAATGCAGAGTTCCAAAGAATAGCAAGGAGAGATAAGAAAGCCTTTCTCAGCAATCAAAGAAAAGAAATAGAGGAAAACAATAGAATAGGAAAGACTAGAGATATCTTCAAGAAAATTAGAGATACCAAGGGAACATTTCATGCAAAGACAGGCTCAATAAAGGACAGAAATGGTATGGACCTAACAGAAGCAGAAGATGTTAAGAAGAGGTGGCAAGAATACACAGAACTGTACAAAAAAGATC
>SJYV01051095.1:0-16879 GCA_006410875.1 Neotragus pygmaeus
CATACAAGTTTTGCAGGAGGCAGGTAAGGTGTTTTGGTATTCCCGTCTCTTCAAGAATTTTCCACAGTTTGTTGTGATCTACACAGTCAAAGGCTTCAGTGTAGTCAGTGAAGCAGAAATAGATGTTTTTCTGGAACTCTCATGCTTTTTCTATGATCCAACAGAGTGTGGCATTTTGATCTTTTGTTCCTTTTCCTTTTCTCAATCCAGCTTGAACATCTGGAAGTATGTTGAAGCCTAGCTTGGAGAATTTTGAGCATTACTTTGCTAGCATATGAAATAAGCACAAAGGTGTGGTAGTTGGAACATTCTTTGGCATTGCCTTTCTTTGGAATTGGAATGAAAACTGACCTTTTCCAATCCTGTGGCCACTGCTGAGTTTTCCAAATTTGCTGGCATATTGAGTGCAGCACTTTCACGGCATCATCTTTCAGGATTTGAAATAGCTCAGCTGGAATTTCATCACCTCCACTATCTCTGTTTATAGTGATGCTTTCTAAGATGTACTTGAAGTCACACTCTAGGATATCTGCTCTAAGTGAGTGCTCACACCAGTGTGATTATCTGGGTCATGAATATCTTTTTTGTATAGTTTTTCTGTGTATTCTCACCACTTCTGATTCTGTTAGGTCCATGCTGTTTCTGTCCTCTACTGTGCCTATCTCTGCATGAAATTTTCCCTTAGTATCTGCATTGGCTGGGAGTAAAATAAAGGACAAAGGTCTAGAAGTAAATAAAGTCAAGATCTGAAGTGGTATGTTAAATAACATCTGTATAGGCGAGGGGAAAACACTGGAGTCATTTATACTATTTGCAAATATCTCTGTTTCATAGCTTTTGATGGAGTTTCCTTGACTCTCAGATTATGAGGGACATCTGGTGGTAAATGTTTAACAACAACTTCTCTACAGGGGTGTGTGTGTGTATGTGTATGAAATTATGAGATAATTGTAGCACATAACTTAGAAATAATAATAAACTGCACAATTCTCTTTTTATAAAGTGCCTTCACTAAATTTTGACAAAATCTTGTGTCAGTAATCAATGTATGGTTACAATGGACTAATCAGTGTATTTCTGACATGGATGGTGACTGAAAGTTTTATGCTAAGATGTTTGATGAAAGTGAAACCAAATAAGTTGTGTATCAGATCTTTGCTCACCAATCCATGGCACAAGTAACTCCTGTGCTAAATTGGAAAACAGTTTCAAAAAGTATATTCTTTTACATTCTTATATTGTGCTATTCCCAACATGATGGTTATAGACATGACACATTAACATTTAATCTGAATTGTTAACAATTTCTCCATCACTTTCTTAAGTGTAGACAATAAAAATCAAGCCTCAAATTTCTAGCAACATTCTCACTATGACTAATTTCAAGCTACCAACATTATGTGATTGAATATGGAGCTGGAAATAGATGCATAGTAGCATACCAATATATAGTATATTGACCATATAAATACTATGGCTGTAAACAGCTTTAAAAGTATAGAAAACAATAAAATGTTGTCAAATAATTAGTAATTTGCTTTTCATTACAATTTCCTGATATTTTACTTCTTTAATATAATGTATTTAATAAAATTTAATGTTTAATAATGATCATGCTTAACAAAAGAGTTGAAAATTTAACAGTTCCCTGTGCATATTTCTATGAGCTATTGCCAGCACCAACACTGGACTATGGCAATAGAATCTTCTAAGATTCTTTTCATCAATATCTGTCATATTTTCAGTTACTCCAGGACTTTGAAAGAGCCATTTTACTTACAGTGATTACAGTAGAGACTTCCTTTGTAAAAAGATCAAATACAATAAAGGTGAAATTTTGGTGGTGGAGAGAGGAAGATTATATAACTTCTGTTTGAATATGTTAGGAAAATGTCTTCCTATAAACAGAATTTTAGTTGGGCCTTGCAGAAGGAGTGGGTTTTGACAATAAGGAGATGGTATTCCAGGTGCTTCCCTGGCAGTCCAGTGGTTAGCGCTCAGTGTTTTCACTGGTGTGGTCCTGGGTTCAATATCTGGTTGAGGAAGCTACATGGTGTAGCCAAGCAAAAAAAGTCCAGGTTTTTCAGACTTCCTGCTGGTCCAATGGCTAAGTGCTGTGCAAGGTGCTGGGGTTTGATCTGTGGTCTGGGAACCAGACCCCACATGCGACAACTCAGAGTGTGCATTCTACAACTAAAAATTTCCCATGCCACAACTTAAGATCCCACATGCCACATCAAGGATCCAAGATCCTGTATGCCACAGTGAGACCCAGCACGGCAAATAAATGAATAAATATTTTAAAATATATTTTAAAAAGAAAAGAAGATGGCATTCCAGAAGGAGCAAACAGAACGACACAGGCAGGCTGGGGTGGCTAAGTGTGTGGTGAAGATCTGGTTTTCCCACCGCAGAGGTTACAAGATGGGAGGACCAGAAGTAGGCTAGGATCACAACGCGGAGGCCCTAACTTCTTAGACAAAGAGGTACAAGAGAAAGGGTTTGAGAGAGCAGGTGACACTATGTGAATTGCACTTAAGAAACAGAATACTAGCGATCATGAGACAAGAAGGCAGAGTGATGGTCAAGAGAGGAACAATAGGGTTTTATAATTACAAAACTTAATAAGGGACTGAATTAAGATGGGGACAATGGAAATAAAGACATGGCAGTATGCGGGGCCACTTGGTAATACTGCTCAGAGGGTGCGGGCATTCACATGGAACACAAAGTGAATGATGGTCTTTGGAATTATACTTTGTGATTGTTTAAGAAAAAACACTGACACATTATTACATCATGTGAGATTAGAAAAGAGAGAAAGCAGGAAGCTTAGTTTGGAGGTTAACGCAGCAGTCAAGTGAGAGAGGATGATACCTTGAAAGTGGTGGCAGTGGACATCCTACACAGGCTGTTCAGTTTCGGTCTTGATCCCAGAGCACTGTTTGCCCAAGTTATAGGTTGAATTGTACATTCTTCAAGCTTATATGTTGCAGTTCTAACATAGTACCTCCGAATGGAGAAAGCAATGGCAACCCACTCCAGCACTCTTGCCTGGAAAATCCCATGGACGGGGAGCCTGGTAGGCTGCAGTCCATGGGGTTGCTAAGAGTCGGACACGACTGAGTGACTTCACTTTGACTTNTTTCTAATGTCCACCTGCATTGGCAGGCGTGTTCTTTACCACTGGCGTGTCTTTGTTAGAACGCATTTCAGCATCTCTGTCTAATTCATGGTTGAATATGGTCACTATGTATTTGTCCTTGCAGAAAAAGGAGGTGACTGATATCCACCTTCAGGTCACTTTTAGTTCTTTCCTTGTTGAATATCAAAATAATTCATTTGTTTGATGATAGAACAGGTTGATATATTATATTCAATTTCCTCCAAGATTTTCAGCATTTGAATCAGACTTCATTCAACCTTATACCCACACCTTAATTTCCCTAAAGCACCAACCAGAAGAAAAACAGGCCCCCAGTTTGCCACATACACACACCTAGGCATCCTCATCTTCTCCCTCAGCATATGCAGATAAAAATTTAAAGAGAAATTTGCATATAAATACAATAACGTGTTTTAAGGTCTTATGTAAAGTCTTTTAGAAAGAGCTTCCAAATTTTTCTCTTGAATATTCCCCTAGTAGCAGGAGATGATTTGACTCCTGAGATATTCACAGAAGAAATAAGACAAAAATGATTAATTTCCAGACATGTTTAATTTCATACAATCTTAGGCTCATAATTGAGTGGTTGATTTCCAGTTCGTCCAGGTGCAACCACACCATGGAGAAATGATTTTAAAAGATGAAACATTAGTGAGAACCTAATAAATTTTTCAGGTCAGCCCTCAAGATTCTCTCAATTTCCTATGTACTATTAAAGCGCAACACATGTCTAGTGGTTAGAATGCTCTGGTAGTGCACCTGGGGGCTGAAATGACTGGATAACACAATAGGGTCTGCCTAAGTGTCCAAACAGCAAGCAAATAAAAGCAGAAATGAAAACCAGCTGAACCGAACAATCCCAGAGGAGTAGCCCGGACCCACAGTAAGCCACTGCCATGGGGACAAAATGATCACAGAAATTTCCAAAGGGTGCTCAGGGCACATCTCCAGCAGAAACCCTTGAGCTCTCTGTGGTTTGCTTCTTTCCTTGACTCATGGTGTTTGTGATAGACGGCATCCCCAGGCTCAAGGGTCCTCTGCCTATCCATAGGGCACAGCATGGCAGAGAAAGCCTCCTATTGCACACTGCTAGTTTTAAATGGGACTTCCCAGGTGGCGCAGTTGGTAAAGAATCCCCCTGCCAGTACAAGAGACACAAGAGATGTGGGTTCAATTGCTGGGTCAGGAAGATCCCCTGGAGGAAGAAATGGCAACCCACTGCAGTATTCTTGCCTGGAAAATTCCGTGGACAAGGGAGCCGGGTGGGCTACAGTTCATGGGGTTGCAAACAGTTGGACATGACTGAGCATAGCACAAACATGCAGAGTTTTAAATGAAGGCTAGCCTCGGACTTCCCTGGCAGGCCAGTGGTTAGGGCTCAGCACGTTCCCTGGTGTGGCCCCAGGTTCAATCCCTGGCTGGAAAACTAAGATGCCACAGGCTGTGTGGCATGGCCAAAAAAAAAAAAAAAAAAATGAAGACTCTTCTAAAAAACATACTAAGAAGCAAAAATTGGAAATAGGTGCAATTGAACCTGCCATAGAAATGGGATGATAAATGTAATGAAGAGTTATAAAATAGGGTCATTTTATAAACACTGAATATTTCATTCAGAGCAAACTAATTTGAGGTTTTTATAAGGTTCCCTCAACACTTGTTTTTTACACTGTACTGGCACCTAATTCTCCTTGGGGAAAGATGACTTGATCTTTCATGAGATGAAAGCACATACGATATAGATTTCTAGTCAATACTCCAGAACATTGCCTGAACATTCTAATTCTCCTAAGTGTTTGGGAATTGAAGTCATTAATCTTTTTCTTTTCTTTTTTGGTTTTGAATCACAGGGGCCCTACTGGCATAGTAATTAGCAATTGTAGCCTGAAAAAAAAAAAAAAAGAAGTTTACCACAGCTTCAAAAGAGAGAGAGAGAGAGAGACAAACAGAACAGCTGGAAAGACCTGGTCTATTTTTATTTTCCATTTAGTTGGCAAAACAAAATTCCCTCTTGGAAAGAATTCCCCCACTCCCTCTCCCTAAGTTCACTTTACTCCACTACATATTTCCTCTTTCTTTTCCTATATTTTTAATTTAATTTTGTTATTTCCTTTATGTTGCTGTCTTTCTATTTTCTGGGCATTTCCTTGTTTTTTTGTTTTTTTAAAACCCGTTTAACAAATATCCATTGCATGCCCAGTACTGCTGAAGTACTGTGCTGGGCACCCTTTGGCCATACAAAGATAAATTAAACATGAGTACTGACATCAGAAAGTTTGTTCTGCTAGTAAAGCATGTGAATGGTACACAAATAAGTATAAAAGATGGTAAGGAACAAAATAAATNATAAGAGACAGGCCCAGTACTGCTGAAGTACTGTGCTGGGCACCCTTTGGCCATACAAAGATAAATTAAACATGAGTACTGACATCAGAAAGTTTGTTCTGCTAGTAAAGCATGTGAATGGTACACAAATAAGTATAAAAGATGGTAAGGAACAAAATAAATATAAAGTGACTTAGAAACTCAGAAGGAGAGAAATTTCCTTCCAACTTGAAGGTTCAGTAAAAGTTCACAGAAGAGGTGTGTAGATAGGGTATTCTTTTTTTAAGAATATTTTTTGATGTGGATCATTTTTTAAATTAATTTATTTTTTATTGAAGGATAAGTGCTTTACGGAATTTTGCTGTTTTCTGTCAAACCTCAACATGAATCAGCCATAGGTACACATATGTCCCCTCCCTTTTGAACCTCCCTCCCCATCCCACCCCTCTAGGTTGATACAGAGGATGTGGACCATTTTTTAAAGTCTTTATTGAATTTGTTACAATATTACTTCTGTTTTGGGTTTTGTTTTTTTTTTTTTTTTGGCCCAGAGGCATGTAGGATTTTAGCTCCCCAGTTCAGTTCAGTTGCTTAGTCATGTCTGACTCTTTGCGACCCCATGGAATGCAGCACGCAGGGTTTCCCTGTCCATCACCAACTCCCAGAGCTTGCTCAAACTCATGTCCATCGAGTTGGTGATACCATCCAACCATCTCATCCTCTGTTGTCCCCTTCCCTTCCTGTCTTAGCTCCCCAGCCGGGGATCAAATCCAGTGCTCTGCATTGGAAGGCAAAGTCTTAACCCCTGAACCGCCAGGGAAGTCCCTAAAGGATATTCTGGGGAAAAAAGAACTGCATGAGGAAAGTTGTGATGGCATGACAGTAATTCCTAAAAAAAGGAAGGGATTCCGTTTGACTAGAGAAACAGTCCTCAAGGTGTGGTCCTCAGAACATCAGCATCAGTAGTTCCTGAGAAACTGCTAGACTCAGCAATCCTCAAGATCCAGACTTATTCCATTGAAAACCCTGTTTGGAACTCAGCAAGCTTTGGTGTGACAGGCTCTCTGGGCGATTCTGAGGCATGTTTGAGAGTCATGGCATAAAGATGGGTGTGCCTAGGGGTGCATGGGGGTGAAAACTAGCTTTAAATGTAAGATTGGAGGACTTCTCTGGTGGTCCAGTGGTTACAACTCCGCATTTCCACCGCAGGAGGCATGGTTTCCACCCCTGGTCAAGGAAGTTCTGTATACGCAGCAGTATACCCCAAAAGGTCTGTCTAGTCAAGGCTATGGTTTTTCCTGTGGTCATGTATGGATGTGAGAGTTGGACTGTGAAGAAGGCTGAGCACCGAAGAATTGATGCTTTTGAACTATGGTGTTGGAGAAGACTCTTGAGAGTCCCTTGGACTGCAAGGAGATCCAACCAGTCCATTCTGAAGGAGATAAACCGTGGGATTTCTCTGGAAGGAATGGTGCTGAAGCTGAAACTCCAGTACTTTGGCCACCTCATGAGAAGAGTTGACTCATTGGAAAATATTCTGATGCTGGGAGGGATTGGGGGCAGGAGGAGAAGGGGATNCCAGTCCATTCTGAAGGAGATCAGCCCTGGGATTTCTTTGGAAGGAATGATGCTGAAGCTGAAACTCCAGTACTTTGGCTACCTCATGTGAAGAGTTGACTCATTGGAAAAGACTCTGATGCTGGGAGGGATTGGGGGCAGGAGGAGAAGGGGAAAACAGAGGATGAGATGGCTGGATGGCATCACGGACTCGATGGACATGAGACTGAGTGAACTCCGAGAGATGGTGATGAACAGGGAGGCCTAGCGTGATGCAATTCATGGTGTCGCAAAGAGTTGGACACGACTGAGCGACTGAACTGAACTGAGTACAATGTTGGACACAAAGTACACAGTAACTGAGAAACAGATTACCAATTTGCCATGTCATCTACCAGCCTCCTCATTCTTTTCAGAACTGTAAACAAACACAAATACATCTCAACTCTGCACACCAATGATGATGATGGAGTTTTTGTTCTAAAGTGGAAGAGTGACATGCCACCATAGGGATTTTTTATTGTTGCATAAATTGGAATTATGGTAAAGATGGTAAAGAATGGTAAAGAATCTGCCTGCAATGCAGAAGACCCAGGTTCAATCCTTGGATCAGGAAGATCCCCTGGAGAAGGAAATGGCAACCCACTCCAGTATTCTTGCCTGAAGAATTTCATGGACATAGAAATCTGACAGGCTACAGTCCATGAGGTCACAAAGAGTCACACAAGACTGAGTGACTTTGACATACAGACAATGGACCACATAAACTATGGTTGATCTAATGGAGTCAGGAGACAGGGTATGATGGTGAGACCCAATGAGAATATCAAAATTCACTCACTAAAGGGCCCTCATTCTTTTCAGAAGCAGCTAGAGGATGTGTGAGATGTGATTTTAAGCTCACTAGAGCTGAGGCTTAGCATGAGGCTTCACAGGGACCCCTTAATGTTTAGATTCACTTAATGTTACAGTCTTTTTCTTGGGAAAAAATAAAAATAACAAAAAATTTTTAAGTATTAATGTTTTCATGCAAGTACCACCAAAACCTACATAAAACTTCCTCAAAATTAAATTTTATATTATTGTAACATTGGAGCAATAAAAAGGATACTTTTAGAATTATCATGAAAAAGATTTGTCCATAAACTGTGACATCTTGGTGTTTAATACTATCATTAAATAGCAGAGAGGTTTTGTACAACAAAGGAAATCATCAACAAAATGAAAAGGCAACTTACCAAATGAGAGAAAATATTTCAAAATCAAATGTCTGATAAGGGAATACTATATGAAGAACCCTACAACTCAAAAGCAAAAAAGTCAATCTGACTAAAAAATAGACATAGGCTATGAATGGACATTTTCCCAAAGAAGACATATAGATAAACAACAGATACATGAAAAGGTGTTCAGCATCACTCATCATCAGGGAAATGAAAATCAGACCCACAACGAGATACCACCTCACACCTGTTAGGTTAGACCCTCGTAGGTGTCCAAAAAGGTTAAGCTAAAGACCCATCTGAAATCACTCCATGATGTACTCAAATCACACTTCACCACTGGTAATGACCTACAGTCCTTAGACCAGGCTTATGCACTGCATTAGTCAAGGTCCTCCAGAGAGAAACAGAACAGGAGAGTCATTAAGAGGAATTAGCTCACATGATTACAGAGGCTGAAAAGTCCATAGCCTGCTGTCTGCAGCCTAAAGACCCAAGAAAGCCAGTGGTATAAATTCTAGTCTAAGAGCAGAAGATCAATGTCCCAGCTCAAGCAAGCAGACAGGAAAAAAAAAAAAAAGAAGAAGAAGAGGTGAATTCCTATTTCTTCTACCTTTTGTTATATTCAGATCCTCAATGGATTGAATGATGATATCTACCCTCATTGGGAAGGGCAAACTGCTTTAATGAGTCACCAATTTAAATGTTAATCTCATCCAGAAACACCCACAAAGACATATCCAGAAATAATGTTTAATCTGAACACCCTGTGGAATCGTCAAGTTGACATGTAAAATTAATCATCACCTTCTTCTTTCCTTCATAATGATTTGTCCTTAGTTCTAAATGCAAATGACCATCCACAATCTTTTCCCCAAACACTTCCATTTTGACTGATAACCAAGATATTTACACTGGAATCCCCATTACAACATTAAAAAAAAAAATTCAGGACCTGCCACAATCAGACCCCTTTCATTTCCACAATCAGACCTCTTCCATCTCTCCAACCTGATCCCTTTTACTGTCTGTAATGGGTTGATTGTCTCCATGCAAAAGATATGTCTAAGTCCTAACCCCTGGTACCCAGGGGTTATGTGACCTTATTTGGAAATAGAGTTTTTACAGATATAATTAGTTAACAATCTTTGGAGAAGATTACTTTGGATTCAGGGTGAGCCCTAAATCCAATGACTGGTGTCCTTATAAGAAAAAGAGAAAATTTAAGATACAGAGACACAGAGGAGAAGGAATTTTAAGATAGAGGCAGAGACTGGAATAACGCACCTACAAGCCATGCAACCAAAGACTGCTGACAACCACCAGGAGCTAGGAGAGAGGCACGAATGGAATGGTTTCTCCCTCAGAGTCTTGAGAGGGAATCAACTCTGTAACACCTTGATTTTAAACATCTAGCCTCTGTGAGACAGGGCATTTCTGTTGTTTTAAACCACCAAATTTGTAGTACTTTATTACAGCAGCCCTAGAGAATACTCTAGCTAATAGTCCTCTCATTGTCCCTGAAATACATCAACCTCTTTCCCACCTCAACACTTTTCCTTAACTATTCCCTCACCCAACATGTCATACCCTTCACCTTTTCACTTGTCCTTCCTAGCCTCTGGGACCTCTCTCAGTCCTACTTATTCCAATCAGTCTTCTCCAGCTATTCCTATCCACTTATGTTCTTAACTGTTCACTGTACTATGTATTATATAGTCTTCCCCTCCTACTTAAGATTCTATGTCTTGTTTCCCTAAACAAATTGAAAGCTCCATGAAAGCAGATTCTTATGCTATAACCTTAAATTGAGCAAGCACTTGACAAAACCATATTTAATTACTGCATAGCATCAGATAAACAAAGAGAAAGGGCCTCACAGCAGTAGTACCACCAATACTATACAACAGAGATTTACACAATATTGTAAATCAGCTATATCTCAATTTAAAAATAATTAAAAAAAAAAAATCTCAGTGACATTACTGCAGACTCCTCCCCAGATTCTATATCTCACAGGTTGAACTTATATAGCCCAATTAGAATAGAATGAATGGGAGCAGGTCATTCTCTGTGGTGCTGCTCAAGGCTAAACTTTCACCCCCAAAGCTATTACAGTCACCTTGTCATTGCTTTGTGAAATAAAAAAGGGACCTATGAGAAGTTACTATAGCAAAGCTATAATTTCTACAGCATTATAGTAATAGTAATGTTGAAGGTCTTTGATGAATTTAGGATGCAGAGATTTGAGGCTGCTGAGCTCAATGTTAATTAAAAAGAAGACTCATAGCAAAAGAAAAATTTTCCAATCTTCCTTTGTGATCCAAGCATGAAGGAATATTTTCTCTTGTTGGAATGGCTTTGAATGGATATTTACAAATTATCTTTTCTTTCTTCTTTCTTTGGTCTCAACCAATGACTTCAGATGAACTCTGTTAGCTGCATTCTTTCTGTACCTATTTTCAGGAGTCTCAGGTAAGAATCCNTTGTTGGAATGGCTTTGAATGGATATTTACAAATTATCTTTTCTTTCTTCTTTCTTTGGTCTCAACCAATGACTTCAGATGAACTCTGTTAGCTGCATTCTTTCTGTACCTATTTTCAGGAGTCTCAGGTAAGAATCCTTGACTCAACTCTTTGTAAAATGTAGGCAACCTGAGGTCTTCAAGTGCAAAGCTAACATGCTGAAGGGAAGAACCTAGAATGGAGTTATGGACCAAGTGTTAGAGATGCTGTTAGGACAAGATACACACAAGACACTTCCCCCTCTGGCCTCTCTTGTTAGTACAATATGAGTTGTAATGGTACTAAGTGAGCAGATCTGGGAAGTTACATTACCAAGACAAAAAATCTTCATGGAAGTTTCCCTCTCTGAGTCAGACTTGAGCCAGGATATTGCCTGCCTCACATCGTATAGCAGAATCCATATGACCAAAAAAAATCTTCAGGATTCTCCAAGCCAAGAAGTCATTGCCTCCCCTAAATTATCCCAGAATCCAAAGGGGAATGGCTACTAGATCCTGGCGATACAACTCCTTCACTTACCTCAAGACTAGCTGAGCAAAGATTTCACATCAGTCTCCATGTGTCCAATAGAGAGAACTCCACAGCTCATTAACACTCTCTCACTGGCCTGCCCACCACATGCCGCCCACAGCCACTGGAGCTGTAGAACTGCCACAGCAAGAGTTTACCCTTTCTCCTATTTTATATTTGGTCAGCACAAATTCCCAGAAAAACTGAGTCTCATGAGACTCTCACAATTTCTCCCTTCCTCCTTCCGTCTCCTTTCCCCCACCCTCACATGCATGCATACATTAGAGAAGGTGGTTTGGCATATTTTTCCTTTTTTTCATAATTCACATTCATTCAATAGTTTACCAAGCATTAAAAAAAAAAAAAAAAAAAACTTTTATAAGACACAGGGAAAAATGCATTGACCTCTTTGTGTGTCAATGATTACGATATTCAGGGCCTTCTTTCTCTGTCTGTGGCTACAGCACACACACATATGCACACACAGAGCTGGCCAGATAGCTGATGGGCACAAAAGTCACCAGCCACCATTGCGCTGGGCCTTCAGGCCTTTACAGTCAATCATCCACACTCTAGGTCTACAGATTATCCTGTACCTTTTATAATAGTGGTTCTCAACCTGGGTGCACATTAGAATCACTTGAGAAGTTTTATTTAAAAGGTGATGCCTGCCCATTCTAGAGATTCCAGTTTGACTGACTGGGAATAGTTTTCTAGGATCAGTGGATTAGTCTTCAGGAGGCTATGATGTACAGTTCACGTCAAGTAAACNCAAAATAAATAAGTAATAAACATTTTTTTTAAATCTAGGATATCCTGTGTTTTAGTCACTTAGTGGTGTCCGACTCTTTGCGACCCCATGGACTGTAGCCTGCCAGGCTCATCTGTCCGTGGGATTCTCCAAACAAGAATACTGGAGTGAGTTGCCATTTCCTTCTCCAGGGAGCCTTCCTGACCCAGAAATCAGACCCAGGCAGATCTGCATTGCAGGCACATTCTCTACCATCTGAGCTACCAGGGAAGCCCGAAGGATATCCCACCACATGCTATAATATGGATGAAACTTGAGGACATTATGCTAAACGAAGTAAACGAACAAACAGACAAATGTTGTATAATTCCTTGTATGTGAGATATTTCTAAAAGTAGTCAAATTCATAGGAACAGAAAGTTGAATGGTGGTTGCCAGGGGAGGGGAGGAAAAGGAGTTGTTTAATGTGCATAGAATTCCAGATTTGGAAAATGAGAATTTTCTGGAGCTCTGTTTCACAATAACATGAATATATTTAACACTACTGACTCTACACTTAAAATTGATTAAGATGGTAAATTTTATGTGTTTTTCATCATAGTTTTTTTTAAGGGAGTTTAGGATAATTGAGGACTTAAATTCTCCCTCCTTTTCCTTCCTTTGGTCTATTATGAGTCTGTTACCCTTTTGTGGGAAAAAAAAATAGTAGTTGTGAACTCTCGTTACTGTGACCCTTCACAGCCTGTGTTAGAACCATCTCTTGGCTACATTGTCATTAATCTAAATTTCTGTGGTCAGCTTTCTCGTCTCTTAGTCCCTTTATTCCACTTTTGATGATCCTGTGCCCTCTTCTGTGCCTCTCTTTCTTCCTTCTCTTCCTGTGTGTATTAATTGATGTGTTTTGTAGGTCACTGTGTTATTAAGGTCAAGGTCTGTGTCTCTGGAACTTGGATTCAGCTGTCAGCCCTCAGCCTCTAAGACAATTCCCGCCTGAGCAGAAGCTACACCCAGAGGCTGAGAGACTGCAAGGGAGACAAAGACGGGACTGGGACAACTGGGGCAGCTGGAGACAACAGAGACGGTTTCTTTAGGCCTACTTTCCCTAGGTCAAGAAACATGGGAAGCGGGGAAGGGTAAGGAGTGTTCAGAAATAACTTATAAACACCAGCCTTGCACAACATGCTGAGTCTATTTCATTATTTTTCACAAAAGATTCCCCCAGACTTTTCAGTCTCTTGCTAATAGATGCTTGTCCTAAATTCCATTCATTCGCTCTGCATTTGTTTAGTTTTCATTATCTCCTCGACCCGATTGATTACCCTCTTAATTGCCATATCCCTTTTTCTTGCTGGTTCCCTCGGCATTTTTCTGACTGGTTACTCTTGTCCTCATTACAAACCTTTCAAGGTCATTTATTTGATTGTAATGGAAAGAATGAGACTTGGAACCTGAAGGTTTAGCCCCTGGGAGATGCACAACCTTGAACCAGTAACAACAGGCCTAGTTCACAATTACCTCTCGGAGTTGTCAGAAAGATGAGAAACTCTTATGCATTTNATTTGATTGTAATGGAAAGAATGAGACTTGGAACCTGAAGGTTTAGCCCCTGGGAGATGCACAACCTTGAACCAGTAACAACAGGCCTAGTTCACAATTACCTCTCGGAGTTGTCAGAAAGATGAGAAACTCTTATGCATTTGCAAAACTGGAACATAATAACAAGTCAAAAAATGAAAGCTATTATTGCCATTTTATAAAACTCATGCATTTAACTTGTCTATTTCTTTTATTGGGTACCGTGAGGTTATTTGGCTATAAATAAGGACAACCAATCCTCATCAGGTTTCCCTAGAGGCTCAGTGGTAAAGAATTCGCTGGCCAACGCAGGAGACACAGGTTCAATCCTTGGTCCTGTAAGACCCCCTGGAGAAGGAAACCTGCTCCAGTACTCCTGCCTGAGAAATAAGCAAGAGTCAGACACGACTTAGCAACTGAATAGTAAAAGCCCTTAGTCAGTGATGCTTGCTCTTGAAGTTATTTTTTCAAGAATAAGGATGGGCTGGACTGAATTGGTCACACGCTCCATTTTCTTCACGACCATTGACCAACATGGTGAGAATGGAGATTTAGATTATTTCTGGCAAAAATCAGGGCCAAACTAGCCAGATACCGTAGGGTCTTATCCAACTTAACATAAAGATTATCAGGAGAGCTGTTTGCTGTTTGTTTGGTTGGTTTTTTTTTTTTTTTTTTTAATAACTCATGCCCAGAGACTCTGTGATTTTGGCCTCTGGCAAGGCTCAGTCACCTACATTTTTAAAGGCTCCTGAGTGATTCTAGTTGCTTAGTCAGCTTTCCCAAATTAGGTAACTCAAATTAGATAACCCCATTCCCAGATGTCAGGTTTTCATCCCATTCTCCCCTTAGAGCTTTTGCACATTCTTCCCTTTAGATGAATTGGTTATCTACTCCAGACTAGCACGCTCCTGATGCCAGAGTAAAACTGTTATCCCTTCCAGCTGATAATTTGCAAAGTAAGTGGTTCCACCTGGAAGACAGTGTTTTTCTCAAAGGAAAGATTTTGCATCAAGCGTTCAGCCACTTCCTCCTCTAGGAAGCCATCCCTGATAGCTGGGGTTCAGCTCAGGGCCCTTCTTGCCTTCTTTGGAAAATGTCCAGTACACATCTCTGGTTTAGCACTTGTCACAGTTCTATTAAAATCAGCCACTTACAGAGCTGACTCTTTAGGGTCAGGGACCATGATATTTTCATCTCTGTGCCTCTAGCACTAACCTCGTGTGAGACACATGAGGTTCCCGGTTTGTGCCCTTTATTGAGCCTCTGCTGTGTGCTACGTGCACATTTCCATCCTTACATGAACGGCTTCCATAGTGTGGCCAAACCGGGCCTCTGACGTGATTTGCATCATGCCCCTTTTTCAGAGTTCTCTCATTTGTAATCTTAATTATCTTTCAAACCGGAAATCTGGGCTTCATCCGGGACTTGTCTTTCTCCCTCCAGCTCATTTTCCCTCTTGAAATCTCCCTACCTGTCCCCTTTTATCCTGACCTCGTGGCCACTTTCTTAGTTTCCTGAAATAGTTCCCTTTCCTGAGAGCTAAAAACTCTTCAATGAAATGTCCTTCTCTGCAGGATGGAGAAACAAACTGTTCTATGTGTGTACAATGGAACACTACCCAGTGATAAACAGGAAAAAGTACTGACATGTAGGGCGACTCAGAGGAATCTCAAAGACATTTGGGCTGAATAAAAGAAGCCAGTCTTGCAAATGTATATACTGTAAGATTCCATGTATAGGGCATTCTCAAAAAGACAAAACTACAGTGATGGAGAACAGATCCATCTCTGCTGCCTCCATGTAGCTGCTGGTGGTTGGGGTGGGGAATGGGTGTGCCTACAAAAGGGATAACACAGGGATTTCAGGGTGCGTGCAATAGAACTCTTCTTAGCTTGACTGCGGTGATGATTACATGAAGCTCTATGTCTGTTGAAATCCATAACACCACACATCCCCCAAAAGATCCATTTTGGATATGATAATTTAAAAAAATAAAAATAAACAATTATAATAAAAATCCAACCCAAGAATTTATTTAGTTATTTGGCTGTGCCGGGTCTTAGCTGTGGCAGGCAGGATCTTCAATCTTTGTTGCGGCATGTGGAATCTAGTTCTCTGATCAGCGATCAAACCCAGGCTCTTTGAATTGGGAGCACAGAGTCTTACCCATTGGACTACCAGGGAAGTCCCTGAAAATCCTATTTGTTACTCAGTTAACGAATGGAATACATGCATTAAAAATTCTTACAAGTGCAAAAAATATGAAACAGGAACTTTTCAGTAACTCTCTAAAGGCCATCTGAAAATATCCTAACCTTTACAAGATCCTTTGGGTGTGATCCCAGCTTGCCTCTGGGGCCACCCCTCTAACACCATATTCAGCCCTCACCCTAAACACTCCCAGAACAAACCCTGTGTGCTCTAGTCCTGCCAGTCTGCCCAAAGCTCCGAGATGCACCAAGTGCTCTCTCATTCACTCGTACCTTTGTCTACACTCGTCCCTCCATGGATGGCCCTCCCTCGTGTCCGTGGGGCTGTCACTGACTTACCCCTCACCCTATCACCATCTGGATTCAGCCTGCAACTTGGCCAGGCCCACTTGCCCTGACCCACCCTCCTCCGCCCTTCCTCAGAAATCAGGGGTACCCCAGGCCTGTCTCCAGCTATTTGTACTGTAATCTGCTCCTTCTACCTACTCCCCACTGATGGTAAACTTCCAGGGGACAAAAGCTGTGGCTTATCATGATACTTCCAGTGTTTCACCCCAGGCTTGGGAGGAGTAAACTGTTACAGCTTGAGGAATGAATGAATAAATGATCTACCCTCATCAGTTCAGTTCAATCCCTCAGTCGTGTCCGACTGTTTGCAACCCTGGACTGCAGCATGCCAGGCCTCCCTGTCCATCACCAGCTCCCAGCGTTTACTCAAACTCATGTCCATTAAGTCAGTGATATCATCCAACCATCCCATCCTCTGTCGTCCCCTTCACCTCTTGCCTTCAATCTTTCCCAGCATCAGGGTATTTTCAAATGACCTTCAATGACCTTCAAATGACCATCAATTTCACATCAGGTGATCAAAGTATTGGAGTTTCAACTTCAACATCAGTCCTTCCAATGAATATTCAGGACTGATTTCTTTTAGGATGGACTGGTTGGATCTCCTTGCAGTCCAAGGGACTCTCAAGAGTCTTTTCCAACACTACAGTTCAAAAGCATCAATTCTTCAGTGCTCAGCTTTATTTAT
>SJYV01051097.1:0-14338 GCA_006410875.1 Neotragus pygmaeus
ACACACACACACACACACACTAAGTACAACTTGATGGTTGACTAATTGAGGAGGCAAAGATAGAAAAGAAAAACGTCTTAAAATGGAACAATCACTCAGTGTATAAAGCGCGGGAAGCTCAGGGCAGGCATTTGTTTGGGGAGAAGGTCGTGACTTGGATAGTAAGCGTGTGGGCTTCATGGCAGAAGAGCTGCATTTATCTGAGCTGGACTGATCAGGATGAAGGTGAGGGTGCATCTCGACAGCCTAGGAAATAAATCACATCAGGCCAGGCGCTACACTTTGGAGAGGGGGACACAGAGCTTAAGTTCACAAATCTGTGCGTAACAGGTCTTCCAGGGTCAAGGTCACAGGGGAGTTTCTGAAAAAAGGAACTGGTGCATTGTATCAAATGTCTCAGAGTTCAGGAAGATTTTAAAAGAATGTCTTTAACTGATGATTTTTCCTCTTTCTGAGTAGAAAGAATTCGTGACCACCCAAAATATTTATTTTAAAACAGATTTGTGGACCACAGAGAAAATCAACAAAGCTGACATGGGCTCCCAAAATTCTACCTGCAAATACTCCTGCTCCAGGAGTAAGTCTCAAGTCTGCCAAACCAAATTGCCTTCCTGAGTGTGGGCTTCGCCTCCAAAGAGAGGATGGACAGGGAGAGACCAGTGTGGCGGGTCCCCTCCGCCTTTGTCTTGGGGAGGTCTCCATCCCACAGACGAGGCAGCAGTGGCAGGTTTGGCAGGTGGGCTGAGGGCCCATGGCTGTTTTGTGTGGGACCTCTATATCACAGTAACTCACTCCTTCCCTCAACCCAAGGTCTCTGGATTCCCTCCTTGGGCCGGGTGTCTCCGGGTGTCTGATTGACACACAGAACAACCCCAGTTTCACTGAGCTATGACCAACCCAACAAGTACCTTCCGATAAAAGCGTGGGTGACTGGAAACTGATGCCCAGCACTGGAGCCTTTCTGACCCCTGAGAGAGTGAGAGCAGGTGCATCTCGGCAGCATCCCCATTGTGCAAAGAAATCCCATCTCCCGCTGGACCAGAGCTTCATTTCATCCTGCATCCTGCCGTGGTCCACTGCGATGATATTAGGAAATGACAGTAAATGCCCTCCTCACCTCCANTGAGAGCAGGTGCATCTCGGCAGCATCCCCATTGTGCAAAGAAATCCCATCTCCCGCTGGACCAGAGCTTCATTTCATCCTGCATCCTGCCGTGGTCCACTGCGATGATATTAGGAAATGACAGTAAATGCCCTCCTCACCTCCACTTCCATCCTGTCTCCAGCTTTTTAATTTGACTGATGCTGAGTTCAACTCTACAAATTTCAGGGACCCCTGAATGAATGGCTGTAAGATGCTTAATCCACAAGCCTTCCTTTCTGAATGCTCTTTATCACCTGAGCATCCTACATGTAGAATCACATCCAGTGCTCCCAGCCTGATTTCCCAGAACTCTGTTTCTCTCTGCCTGGAAAAGGGGACTTGTGGGTGAATAGGTTTCCATCGGGTAGAGTGAGCTGGAAAGAGTCAGCAGGCTTCTCAGGGTGGAGGTCTCAGATGGACATGTTTGCCTGTGTCTGTGTCGGAAATGACACCCTGAAGACATCCCTTTCTGATGCCATTTCTTCACCAAAGAAGAAATCAAAGAAAGCAATGTTTTGAGTTCTTCCAGCTTCTCCACTTCTTTGGGCATGCAGCAGAGTCTACAAGAGGCATGGCTGGAAACCAAATTTTTAGTCCAAGTGGTCCTGGGAAGGAAGGATCTGGAGAAAGCTGAGACAGAAGAGGATGCTCCAGTAGGTTCCTCACCCACTGCAGGATTCCTCTGGAAACAGCAGCTTCTAAGGTTCTAAAACAGCTTGTACTTACACTGTCCATTTAGGTAAACTTTTCCTAGACTGGTCTGATCGTGAAAATCTCCTGGGAAAGATTACAAATTCAAAATCCCAGGCTGTCTCATGAAGGATGCTGAGTCAGTCTTCAGTCATCATCCGAAGCCATGTGGTTACATGAGGCTGGAAATTTAAGTCACAGCCCTCGTGTTTGGAAAGACAGCACTGAGACTGAAGATTTCGCTTTGGGTTATTTCCCATATTCTGCCTGATATCAACTATATACTGTCAACTTAAAAAATAGTCACAACCTGAAAGTTGAGAGTTATGTTTTATCTGGTGGGAACTTTTAGGACCTCATGCCTGGGATGCCTAGGGTCACATCTCAAGTGAAAGCAACTGTGGGGAGGAAGCAGGTTATCTAGAAGGTTTTTAACAAGGGGTAGGTAGTCTGAACATCAAACAATTATTGTTGATTAAGGAAAACCTGATATCTCAAGTTATGGAATTTAGTGCTTTTCTGGGTAGGGGACGATGCAAGGGTCTGGGTTCAACGAAATCATTCTTTTCGTGTGCATCTCAGCTATCGTCGGCCAGTATCCTGAGTTTTTATATATCCTGAGTTCCTCGGGGCTCAGTGTAGTGGGTGGCTGTAGTCTGATGGCTCTGAGATCATAGGTATCATTCTCCTTCACAGTTGCCCTGGAGGACTGGAATCACTGATGACTGTAACATCTTTGTTTACTGATAGGACAGGAAATACTCCACTTATCAATACAAAGCAATAAAGGAAGAGGCAGAATCACATCCCTTCCTGTCATTCTCTGTGTGTGAAGGACCCTGCCTGGACATGAACAGGCATCTCAGCGGGCGTGGGGGGATGTCCACCAGGAAAGCAGGGACTGAGAAAGCAGATCTGAGGAAACAGGGACGCACAAACGGCCAGAATGGAAAGGAGAGGCGGACAAAAGCAGAGATGCATCAGAAAAGGGGCCCGTGGCCCCTGGAAGGGTGTGGGATCCCCACTGACCCACCCCCTGCTGAAATTCTCAGGTCTTCTTAGTGAGGGATGGTCTAAGAGCATCAGTGACTCGGAAGCCTACCACCTAGCAGTGGTTACCTAGCTAGCTCCATCTCATCTCTTCATTCAAACATGTCTATCCGCTGCTCCTCTGTGCTGAGCAGAAATAGGGAGAAAACTGTGAACAACTTGTCCATTGAGCTTGAGCACATGGAGCTTCTATTTCAACAGAGGAGCATTCACTGAGCAAAACTCAGTATCCGTTTGAGCAAACTGCAGGAGATAGTGAAGGACAGGGAGGCTTGACGTGCTGCAGCCCATGGGGTCACAGGAGTCGGACACGACTGAGCGACTGAACTACAACAACATGTAACTAAGACCGTAATGAAAGCTGGGGGGGTCAGCGTTCCAGGGGTCCCACCTAAGGAGGCTTCAAAATGCCAGCAAGGGCACTTCACTTGCTGTCCAGCGACTGAGACTGCGAGCTCCCGATGCTGCGGGCCCTGGCTTGATCCCTGGTCAGGGAACTAGCCACTCCAGTGCTCTTGCCTGGAAAATCCCACGGATGGAGGAGCCTGGTGGGCTGCAGTCCATGGGGTGGCTAAGTGTCGGACACGACTGAGCGACTTCACTTTCACTTTTCACTTTCGTGCATTGGAGAAAGAATTGGCCACCCACTCCAGTGTTCTTGCCTGGAGAATCTCAGGGACTTAGGAGCCTCGTGGGCTGCTTATGGGGTCGCACAGAGTTGGACACGACTGAAGGGACTTAGCAGCAGCAGCAGGGACCTAAATCCCACGTGCTGCAACTAAGCATTCCTATGCTGCAACTAAAAAGACTCCACACGCCACACCAAGATCCAAGATCCCGAACGCCGCAACTAAGACCCGGAGCAGACAAATAAATTAATACTTTTTTTAAAAAAGAAATGAATTATTAAAATACCCCAGCATGAACCTGAGGGTTGTGGCGGAGCCTTCCGGGCATGGAAACCCCACTGGAAAGCTGTCACTCCAAAGCCACTATTTTTCAAGACTCAGCAGTAACTGCACATGTGCACTAACTCTCGTGTGTGGTAGGGAGGATTGGTCCAAACCGTTTCACGGCTCACTTCCTTATACCACACCAGCTCTGATGCCCTTTCCCTCACTTAAGATCACCCCAGTGCCCCAACTTTGCAGGGCTGAGGGCTCCCAGCCAAATGTGTTGAAGAGACTACTTTTCCCCATCAAATGGCCTTAGCTGCCTAAGTCACTTGGCTGTGTCTGACTCTGGGTGGCCCCATCGACTGTAGCCTGCCAGGCTCCTCTTGTCCATGGGGATTCTCCAGGTGCCATTCTCCAGGGGATCTTCCCAACCCAGGGATTGAACCCAGGTCTCCCGCCTTGCAAATTCTTACCATCTGAGCCACCAGGGAAGCCCTGTACTTGGCCATAAATGTATGCATGTATTTCAAGATTCTCAAGTCTATTCCATTGGTCTATATATCCATCTTTATGCCAGCACCATGACATTTTGATTACTGTATCTGCATATGTTGCTTTTTAAACTTTGGTTTGACTTAAGAAACACAACAATTTCTGCAACACTAAATATTTCTATAACATCATAGTGAGTCAACGTTGTCATGTTTACATTGTCCATATATTTTTATAATCAAGAACACCATAATAATGGTGTTCCCTGGTGGCTCAGTCAGTAAGGAATCTGCCTACAACGCGGGAGAAAGGAATTCAAACCCTGGGTCAGGAAGATTCCCTGGAGAAGGGCGTGGCAACCCACTCCAGTATTCTTGCCTAGAGAATCTCATGGACAGAGGAGCCTGGCAGGTTACAGTCCATGGGGTCACAAAAAGTCGAACACGTCAGAAGCGACTGAACATGCGTACACACACACCAGTAGCTTAATGGATGAAGTTGTTGTTGTTTAGTCACGAAGTCCTGTCCAACCCTTGCAGCCTCATGGACTATAGCTTCCAGGCTCCTCTGTCCATGGGATTTTCCAGGTAAGAGTACTGGAGTGGGTGGCCATTCCCTTCTCCAGGGGATCTTCCTGACCCAGGGGTTGAACCCAGGTCTCCTGCATTAGCAGGTGGATTCTTTACCACTGAACCATCAGGGAAGCCCAACGAATGAAACAACCTACTATTAAACCATCTAAACCTACTATTAAACCTACTAAAAACCTGTTATTTCTCAGAATAACGTACTAGTAGTGGAATCACTGGGTACAAAGATACGCGAAATTCCCAAACTTTGAGTCAGTCAGCTCAGTTTCTGTATTCCACTCTTTTGGCTCCAGAGAGACCCCAAGGACAGGGATCTCACCTTCCATCTCCAACTTTGTTGAATATCAACTCTCCTTCATCTCAATTTTTAAGTTAATTTCAAATTTGAAAGTGTCAGTTCAGTCAGTCAGTCAGTTCAGTCGCTCGGTTGTGTCCGACTCTTGCGACCCCAAGAATTGCAGCATGCCAGGCCTCTCTGTCCATCACCAACTCACGGAGTTCACTCAGACTCACGTCCATTGAGTCCGTGATGCCATCCAGCCATCTCATCCTCAGTCGTCCCCTTCTCCTCCTGCCCCCAATCCCTCCCAGCATCAGAGTCTTTTCCAATGAGTCAACTCTTCTCATGAGGTGGCCAAAGTACTGGAGTTTCAGCTTTAGCATCATTCCTTCCAAGGAAATCCCAGGGCTGATCTCCTTCAGAATGGACTGATTGGTTCTCCTTGCAGTCCAAGGGACTCTCAAGAGTCTTCTCCAACACCACAGTTCAAAAAGCATCAATTCTTCGTCACTCAGCTTTCTTCGCAGTCCAACTCTCACATCCATACATGACCACTGGAAAAACCACAGCCTTGAAAGTGTAACACTCCCCTTTTCCTTCTTTGGTCCAGAGGTTGAAAAGATGAGCTCCCTTGAAAAAGCCTGAAAACCCCATTCCTCTTGTGATGATCCAGCAAGAAATGACCTGATTGCCTCTTGCCTATTGGCTCCACTGAATACAGCTGAGATGATGGTTGGCATCCTTTATCTCAACTGAGCAATCTCATCGCTCAGTAACAGCCAGAGAACAGAAATAATAGATTGGTAATGAATGGTCAAAACAATTCAGCACAAACACAGTGACTCACCTCAACTGAATTGTGCTGGTAAACAAGACCGTTCAAGCCCCCAGGGCAGGAGTGGCAGGACAGAGAAGAAGGACGACTCGCTGCACACAGGAGCCTGCCCTACCTCTGAACACTCTGAGGAAAAGCGATTCTAGAAATTCCCACTCTGTGGCTTCGCAGCACCGGAGTCGCATGGGCTGTGAAGTTTTACTGAGATGGAAACAGCTTTTTTGGAAAGAACTCAGATCCGTGGTTGCTGACAAGCACGTGGAGAAAAAGAAAAGTGACTGGGACAGCTGCTGGGCAGCATGTGAAAGGCAGTCGAATGTCACAGCTTTGAATATCTCTGATTCTGAGATGCATGCTGCAACTCAGAGGGTGCCAAAAATGTTTCCTAACCAAGGTCTTTTCACTGACTAAAAATACTTTAAAGTATTCTTTGTAAGCATTAACGGACAAGAGAATAAATGTCCCAAGAAGCTTCTTATGTAGTTGAATCATGAACAACTCCAAAGAAGAAATTAACCAAGGTTGGCTTGCGTATGGAGACTAGAATTCTAACGCACATGCCACCACCCTCCAGCTCAATACCTGCTCAGGCATCACTGATTAGTAAGCAAACGCCTCCTGAGTGAACCGGTGTTTCTCCACGGCGCTCCAGGAAGCCAGAGCCACCATTCCGAGTGGGCACAGAAGTCCACTTGGCCATGTTGAAGCTAGACACTGCCCACTCCAGGTCACACAGGACTGAGTCTCTCCTTTCCTTCCTGTCTCTATCTCTCTCTGCTCATATCCATTCCCTGTTATCTGTTCACTTACTAAGTTGTGCCCGACTTTGCAGAACTCCATAGACTGGACCCCACCAGTCTCCTCTGTCCGTGAGATTTCCCAGGCAAGAATACTAGAATGGGTTGCTGTTTTCTTCTCCAGGAGATCTTCCTGGACCAGGGATCAAACCCATGTTTTCTGCATTGGTAGGCCGATTCTTTACCACTGAGCCACCTGGGAAGCCCACCCATCCCCTAGAAAAGGAATATAGGAAAATGAGAGCAAAGAAGATGAGGGCAGAGGTAGACAGCTTAGTATATTTTCTTGGTGTGATCATCCTGCCAGGTGTCCAGGTGAGCTGTATCTGAAGGGAAGCTTTCCATGCAAAAAGACCATCCATTTCAGTCACATGGACATTTTTGTGTTCAAGCCATAAGTACCAGGGGCATCAGTCATCAGCAGGGGCATTCCAGGGGCATCCCAGGGTGCAGAGTGTTTGGAGTGTGCATTTACTTCCACGTACCTTAAAGAACGTCACACAGAAGAGAAATCAGAAATAAGCAGGGATGTAAAAGACACCAGAAGCAAGGAAGACAATGAAAAGGTGCTCAGTTCAGTCTCTCAGTCGTGTCCGATTTTTTTGCAACCCCATGAAGCGCAGCACGCCAGGCCTCCCTGTCCATCACCAACTATCGGAGTTTACTCACATTCATGTCTATCATGTCGGTGATGCCATCCAACCATCTCATCCTCTGTCGTCCCCTTCTCCTCCTGCCTTCAATCTTTCCCAGCATCAGGGTCTTTTCAAATGAGTCAGTTCAGGTGACCAAGGTATTGAAGTTTCAGCTTCAGCATCAGTCCTTCCAGTGAATGTTCAGGACTGATTTCCGAGACAGAGTACCAGAAGTGGTCTGTGATGAGCTCAAGGAGCAAGGTAAGTACACAGGAATATAGATCGACTCTGCTGTGTACTTTCACTTCACAGAACACTTCAGCAGTCATCTCACCTTCTCCCGTGGTGCCTCAGGGGCAGGGAGCACCACCCCCATGTCAGCTGGATCAGTGTGGTCTGAGCCGAAGCCACAGCGCTGAGCGCTCAGCGGTGGCAGGTCTCTGGCTTCCGTCGGCTCATCAGCTCAAAAGACAAAAGCGCAAGGAAGCACCCAAATCGGAAGCAGAGCAGAAGGGAGTAGGTAGAACGGCTTGGGGTAGAGGCGATGTTTAAACACGGAAGGAAACAAAGGGGAAAGAATCTCTGGACAAAGGGGGAAGAAAGAGAAGGTTGGGAGAGGAGCAGGTCTTCATCTGTAAGTGAATGACGCAGCTATCCCTAGGATGTCAGGAAAATGCAGCTGGGGGATGGGAAGAGTTTAGAGTGAGCTGGTTTAGGTCACAGAAGCCCAGACGCAGAACGAACATGACAATCTCAACCGGTGATGAGGAAACTTCCAGGGGGTGCCTGAAAAACCTAGCTTTATAGAGGAGAACCATGCTGACTCAACACGGAAAACAAGGCAGAGGTGACTCACACATCCAGGACTTTGATGACACTTTCCAATACCGTGGGTTAAAAGAGCTTGCCGGTATCACATATTTATCCTCCAAAGACATTTTGAGTCAAGGACATGAAAGTTAATCCAAAGTGAAAGTGAAAGTCACTCAGTCCTGTCCGACTCTGAGGATTTCTTTAAAGAACGAACTGATTGACCACAACCAACCACTTCTAGTGTCTGTATTTTAGGGGATTGCATTCACAAAACATGGCAATTCATTTTCCTTGGAGAAATATCAGAACAGAGTAGCTTTTCGTAGCCATTAATCTTTGTGACCTCATTCACTAGTCTCTTCAGAGAGGGCAGAAAGCAGAAACAGATTTCAAATGGGAACTGTCCTAATGAGCAGTGATGGAGGGGTAATTTGGGAGCAATGATCCCCGAGTCTGTGATCAGCTGCTCCATTAAAACATGTCCCCTGATAAGACGGCCCTTGGAACCTAAACAAACAGACATCTGCCCTGGTTTGGCTTCCTCTCTCCAGATTACCCTTCCCTTTGCCTGTAATTCCCTGCATCCCTCTCTGTCCCTTTCTTCCCTCCAAGACAAAGGCCTGGAGGTCTTGGGAATAATGAGTCTGCTTATTTTCTCTGACCCAGTGGTTCTCAAGCAGAGTGATCTTGCCTCCTCGGGAACATTTAGCAATGTCTGGAGATGCTTCCAATGATCACGATGGCAGAGGCAGCACGGAGCTATTCGCATCTAACGGGCAGAGGCTGGGACGCAGCTGATCATCCTTCAGTGCGTGGGCCCTCGGACAACAATCTGGGCCACAAAGCTGGCAGAGTAGAGGCTGAAAAGCCACGACTAACTGAAAGATACATAAAAAAATCAGAGCTGTCCTCTGCCACCTCTGAGACAGGAGCTGGATCACAGTCAGATCCTGGGTTCTGCCTTCTTTCTTGCAAATACTCGAGTGTGCAAACAGGGGTGTGTGTGGGTGATGCCCTCTTGCTGTCTTCACCTACTGCTGAGGCACTGTCTTTGTGTTCAAGGCTGTAATTACACAGGGATGTGAAGCAGGGTGGGCTCCAGAATGTGTGAACGGTTGGGGGTGGGGTCGCACTGCGGAGAGTTAACTGCAGCAGAGTCGCCAGTGTCCATTTTACAGCAGGAATCCCACAGGCTGGCGTTCTTACCTACATCCTACTTTCCAGAGGCCTAAAGTCTTTCAGGACATCACAGAAGCCTGTGACCTTCTGGAAGTCTTATCTAGTCCTGACTATCGGAAAGGAAAATGAAGGCCACTCTTTAACTCCAGACACAAGGCTATAGAGAAAGTGGAGTCCAGTATGAACCTGGAATAAGAATGAGTGATGTATTTTTTTAAAATCTGTGGAAAAAAAAAAAAACAACCAAAGAAAAAAGTCTTAAAAAAAAACAAACTTGCCTTTACTTACCACAAAGCCAAAAAGTGGAAACAACTCAAGAATTCATCAGCTAACTGATGGATGGATAAACAAACTCAGTAAACCCATATAATTTGGCCATAAAAAGGAATGAAGTACAACACATGCTCCAACATGGAAGAGTTTTGAAAATATTATGCTAAGTGAAAGAAACCAGGCACAAAAGGGCAAGTGTTATATATACCTTTGCTTATGTGAGATGCCTAGAATAAGCAAATGAACTGAGGTGGAAATATCTCCGTGATTGCCCTTTGAGGTGATGAAAATGTGGAACTTGGTAGGGGTGATGACTGCGCAACACTTTGAATGTACTATGATGTTTACCTTCAAGTTTTTTAAAAGTGAATTTCATATTATATCAATTTTATCACAATTTCAAAAAAATATTTTGAAGGACTTTCACTTGGGACATCTGATGAAATGTATTCTTTTGAGTGGAAAGGAAGTTAAGTATGAAAAGACATTCAAAATCTATTGACTTACAAAAAAATAAAGCCAAGCAAACAGCAAAAATGATCACCGCGCCAGGTGTCTGTGGATGGTAAATTAAACAGTGCGTTCCCGTGGGTGCTGGGCGGCACGATGCTGGGACAGGATAAATGAACGCACGACACAGAAGATAAGTCATCCCCCGCTCATTAGCCAGGCGCATTGTGCTGCCATCGCCATGTTTAATCGTTCCATGCAGTCTCATTTCTTTGTGACTCAGAGAGAGTTGAATGCAATTACAGTCAACAGCAGCCTTTGGCACAAGCTTCCTGTCCATCAGGGCGCTGAGATCTTCCTCCCAAAGCAGAGCTCCACCGCGGGCATCTGTGTGTCCCCAACCCTGGAGTCAAACCTTGTCTCTAGATGGTCCTGGGGAGAAGACAGAGGGTCACGAGATGTCATCTGTGAAGTCTGCACAATACTTAGGAAAGAGAACAAGGTCTTGGATGAGAGACCAGTTACCTAAAATGCAGTGTGCTCCCTACACAGGCTGAAATCACGCTGGGGACCCCTGAGGGCATGCAGACTCAGGACTAGAAGGAGAAAGGCACAACCATCATGAAAGGAGGAGATTCTAAACAAAAGAAGGTTGACGCAGGCTGGGAGGAATTTCGCATGAGGGGTGGACAACTCTGACCGTTGCTTCATTTCTTTGACACGCGCTTAGCTCTCATCCTCCTGTGATTGACTGACCCTGACCTTCAACCACACGCACCAGAATCTCCTTTCTTTTCCGATGTCACTGAGAAGGGCCGACTTCAGCCTTCCAAAATGTTCCAGCTACTTGCCAATCCCACAGTCAAATTCATAGGGTCAGAGACACTGCAGGGCTGGAAGTGTCCAGCACAAGGTGCTCTTTGCAACGGAGGACAGGTGGGTTCAGATGTCAGACTTTGGACAATGTTGCTCCTGCTCATTTCCGTCCTTCAGCTGCATGTGGACATGTTCTTGGCATTTGGCAGTGTTAAAACATGAACTGAAGCATCTTAGAATTTTTGAGAGTTTGAGAAAAATTGATTTGAAACAGACAGCTTCCAATCGAGCAGGAAGGCAGGAGCTCTGAGGAGCTGTACAGAATGAAGCACTTTCATAGGTGGAAGGAGTGGAAACAAAGATGTTATTCTGGGAAAAATGAAAGAGAAAGCAGGTGGGTTGCTGCCAGGTTACTTTCCTTGAGGGGATGTCAGGCTTCACCGGGTGGGTTCCCTAACCAGCGCTGATCAGGAGACGCCTGGTTTAAGCTTCCATTTCTAGGAGAGACAAAACTGTAATTAAATTGTCTCTGTTTGGGGCTAGCTTAAGCAACTCACTTTGGGGCCTGTTGTCTTGTTTTTAACAGTAGACTTGGGTGTTTTCTCCCTTGATTTGTATCAGGGTTTGAAAATCACCATGGCCAACTTGAAGCTTTCCAACCATAAAGAAAAAAACAATTTCCATTTTAGGATCATTTTAGGTGCTGAAATGGGTTTTGTTTTCAATGTTCAAACAACAGCATAAGGCTTTCATAATATTGAAAGCAAAAATAAACTGACTAATTTATAAAGTCCTGAAAACTATGAATTGATTTCTAGGCTCCCAAGGTGTGGACCCCATTCTTGTCTGGAGACACGTGGAGGAGATACAGAAGGCCACCTACCCCTCTGGGTTGTTCGGTGGTCACACGGTCACATAAGCAAAGTTGTGGGCCTTCATTTTCCTAATGGGTCTCTGCTTGAGAGTGAGCGGTCGTCCTACACACGCCCTCCGCTGTCTGGCCACACCCACATGTCCACAGGAAGCGTCGCCCCAAGTCTTGTTACTTCCCCCTTGGAAACCTCATCTATTTGGCTTTTTACATTGACTTGTTCCTTTATGTTGGGGTATAGCTGCTTTACAATGTCATGTCCCAGGTGGTGCTAGTGGTAAAGAACCCGCCTGCCAGTGCAGGAGACGGAGGAGACACAGTTTCGGGCCCTGGGTCGGGAAGATCCCGCAGGAGGGCACGGCAACCCGCTCCAGTGTTCCTGCCTGGAGACTCCACGCACAGAGGAGCCTGGCGGGCTGCAGCCCGTGGGGTTGTGGAGAGCTGGACGCGGCTGTACTGACTCAGCACACAGAGTGGTTTTACTTGGTTGTGTTAGTTTCAGGCGTACAATGAAATGGTTCCTATGTATATATTTGCAGGGTTTTTTCCCATATAGGTTACTGTAAAGTGTTGAGTAGGGTCATTAGGCTATACAGTATGTGCTTCTTGACTACCTATTTTATATATAATAGTGCGTGTATCTTAATCCAAGACTCCTGATTTGTCCCTCTCTCTACTCCCCTTTGCTAACCGTAAGTCTGTATCTACATCTGTGGGTCTATTTCTGTTTTGTATGTAAGTTCATTTGTTTCATTCCTTTAGGGTCCACATATAAGTGATATCATATAATATTTGTCTTTCTGTGTTTGACTTATTTCACTCAGTGTGATAATATCTAGGTCCATGTTGCCGCAAGTGGCCTTATTTCATTCTTCTTATGGCTGAATAATATTCCCTCGTGTACATGTTCCATGGGTTCTTTATCCATCCATCTGTCGATGGACAGTGACGTTATATGTCCCGGCTATCAGGAATAGCTCCAGTGAACACCCAGCTCTCTCCTGGCAGAGCCGGAGTCAGAGGATTTCCTCCAGGGAGAGGGTAGGACCACAGCAGTGCCCTCAAGGAGGCCCTTGCTGGGGGCATGGTCAGCCCACCAGGGCGCTCATCACACTCGAGTCTGTTGGGAGGGTGCATGCAAGGCAGACACTGGAAGAGGGCGGGGTTGTGCGAAGGCTGGGGCTGCCTAGGAGTCCACGGTTGCTGCTCTGCCTCAGGGAGGGAGAGCAGGAGGGCCGCCGGGACTTGGGGTGTGGGGGGGACCTTTCTATGTTGGAAGACTCCCTCAATATGTCTGCATATGTGTGTGGCTCTCATGCATGACATATTTAAAAATGTATAAACATGTACATATGTAAATTAAAAGACACTTGCTCCTGGGAAGAAAAGCTATGACAAACCTAGACGACGTAATAAAGCAGAGACATCACTTTGCTGACAAAGGTTCCTATAGCCAAAGCTATGGTTTTCCCAGTAGTCATGTATGGATGTGAAAGATGGTCCATAAAGAAGGCTGAGCACTGAAGATCTGATGCTTTTGAATTGTGGTGCTGGAGAAGAGTCTTGAGAGTCCTTTAAACTGCAAGACCAAACCAGTCAATCCTAGAGGAACTCAACCCTGAATAGTCATTCGAAGGACTGATGCTGAAGCTGAAGCTCTAATACTTTGACCCTGTGATGCAAAAAGCCAACTCATTGGAAAGGACCCTGATGCTGGGAAAGATTGAAGGCAGGAGGAGAAGGCGTTGACAGAGGATGAGATGGTTGGATGGCATCACTGACTCGATAGACATGAGTTTTAGCAAGCTCTGGGAGACGATGAAGGACAGGGAAGCCTGGAGTGCCGCAGCCCATGGGGTCGCAAAGAGTCAGACAGGACTGAGCGACTGACAGCTGCAAACAGGTCCGAAGATGGATGCGTGTGTAAATGCAGAGTGCGCCTGCCCCGGCCAGCNGCAAGCTCTGGGAGACGATGAAGGACAGGGAAGCCTGGAGTGCCGCAGCCCATGGGGTCGCAAAGAGTCAGACAGGACTGAGCGACTGACAGCTGCAAACAGGTCCGAAGATGGATGCGTGTGTAAATGCAGAGTGCGCCTGCCCCGGCCAGCAAGGACCGTCACACAGAGAGCCGCAGGCTGGGGGGCTCAAACCGTAGACGCGTGTTCTCTCGCCGCCTGAAGGCTGGACATCCACGACCAAGGTGCCAGGCACTCTGGTTCCTGCTTTCTGAGGCTGAGTGGGAGGGTCTGCTCCAGACCTCCCCTCTGGCCTGTGAGGGTTTGCTGGACGTCTTTGTTGTTTCCTGGCTTCTGGAGGCATCTTCCTGATCTCTGCTTTCATCTTTACACAGCCTTCTCCCCGGGTGCCTATCTGTGTTCAAACAAGGACAGCAGTCATGCTGGATTCAGGGCCCACCCCCTCCAGGGGGACCATTCCTGTGTGTGTTAGTTGCTCAGTTGTGTCCCACTCTTTGCGACCCCATGGACTGTCGCCTGTCTAACTCCTCTGTCCATGGGATTCTCCAGGC
>SJYV01051099.1:0-118677 GCA_006410875.1 Neotragus pygmaeus
TGGATCATCGAAAAAGGAAGGGAGTTCCAGAAAAACAACTATTTCTGCTTTATTGACTATGCCAAAGCCTTTGACTGTGTGGATCACAATAAACTGTGGAAACTTCTGAAAGAGATGGGAATACCAGACCACCTGACCTGCCTCTTGAGAAATCTATGTGCAGGTCAGGGAGCAATAGTTAGAACTGAACAGACTGGTTCCAAACAAGAAAAGGAGTATGTCAAGGCTGTATATTGTCACCCTGCTTATTTAACTTACATGCAGAGTACATCATGAGAAATGCTGGACTAGATGAAGCATAAGCTGGAATCAGGATTGCCAGGAGAAATATCAATAGCCTCAGATATGCAGATGACACCACCCTTATGGCAAAAAGTGAAGAGGAACTAAAAAGCCTCTTGATGAAAGTGAAAGAGATGAGTGAAAAAGTTGGCTTAAAGCTCAACATTCAGAAAACTAAGATCATGGCATTTAGTCCCATTGCTTCATGGGAAACAGATGGAGAAACACTGGAAATAGTGTCATACTTTATTTTTCTGGGCTCCAAAATCACTGCAGATGGTGACTGAAACCATGAAATTAAAAGATACTGACTCCATGGAAGAAAAGTTAATACCAACCTAGACAGCATAGAAAAAACAGAGACATTACTTTGCCAGCAAAGGTTCATCTAGTCAAGGCTATGGTTTTTCCACTAGTCATGTATGGATGTGAGAGTTAGACTATAAAGAAAGGGGAGCGCCTATGAAAGCTAAGCGCCTATGAATTGATGGTTTTAAACTGTGGTGTTTGAGAAGACTCTTGAGAGTCCCTGGACTGCAAGGAGATCCAACCATTCATCCTAAAGGAAATCAGTCCTGAATATTCACTGGAAGGACTGACGTTGCATCTGAAACTCCAGTGCTTAGGCCAGCTTATGTGAAGAGCTGACTCATTGGAAAAGACCCTGATGCTGGGAAAGTTTGAAGGCAAGAGGCGAAGGGGATGACAGAGGATGAGATGGTTGGATGACATCACTGAGTCAATGGGCATGAATTTGTGTAGGTTCTGGGAGTTGGTGATGGACAGGGAGGCTTGAAGGCTGCAGTCTATGCAGTCACAAAGAGTCGGACATGACTGAGTGAATGAACTGATGCATTGTACATTAATCCAATCAGGGTTGAACTAAGTCAAGTATAATATGCAGTTTTCTTTCTTTCTTTCTTTTTTATTTTTTTGCAGTTTTCTTTACATTCAATCTCTCTCTGATTTATTCTAATCCCTAAGACATGACCCTCTAGAGCTTTCAACAAAGATTCTTTGTTTACTGCGACCTTCACCCTGGTCCCCTTCCTTAATCATTGTCTGTTCAACAGGAAGAGAAGATGTCGGGATAAAAATAATAAGCCTCTTCTTTCTGCTTTTTCACTTAGAGTTTTAAATCTCTACTAAAACTTTCAGTTTAACTTTCAATTTAATATTTCAATTTAATAAATGTCTTTAGGGAGAATCAGCCACGTTAAGACTCCTCAATTTTCAGCATGACTGTGTGCCCAGGAAACTTCTAAAAGTTCTCTTTTCTCTGTCCCTAGCCTGGTATGCCAGCCTCTTGTTAGCTCCTGGTATAATCAAATACATTGTAATCCACAGTTCATCTCCACCCATTTTTGCCCTCTCAAGCATCTCATCCCTCTACTTACTTTGCCTCAGCAACTCTCTAATGTCATTAAACAGACATTTCCTTAAAGTTTTCAGGTTTTTCTTAGTTATTGGTTAGTCAAAAACTACTATTTTATCCAGACTGTGTTTTATATCACAAGAACCATTTGGCTAGTTTCATTAAAGAGTTGGGATATAAAGTGGTCTTAGGAGAAAAGACACAGTTCATTAATAATCTAATTATCATTAAGATGCTGGCAACCTGGTTGTTCATTAATATTGGACAGATATTTGTTCTGAAAAATATACTTAAAACTGGTTCAGAATCCCATCCTATGTACTGAGGAAAACCAAGAATCTCTGCAAAAATTCTGAGGATTATGAGAGTAGATCATATGACATTGTTACTCTTTGTGCCATTCACCAATTTAACCAGTTTTCTCCTATTTATCAGGCTCCTGTTTTCCCTGCTACTCCCCTATGCCTGTTATGTACTCAAAGCACAAACTTTTACCAAATGTAGGTTAAACAGAGTGAAGGGAAAGAGCAGCCCAGCTTAGCAGATATCTGAAATGGATAACAGATGAAGGAAAGTATAGCTTAAAAATTATGTCAAACTCATATTAAAACAAAACAACTCTTTACTGGGATCACATGTACTGCTAAATAAACTAAACCTCTGAATGGATCCTGAAAATCACCTCCGAGGCAGTGGTCTAAAAAAAATTTAGGTACTAACCCTACTGTACCCAAGAAATCTTACCCTATTGGAGCAATCCCTGGGAATCAGCTTGAAGGATCTCCCTAAGTGGATGATCACAGAACACTGCAGGGTCGTGCAGGTGGAAGGGCAGAGGCAAACACACATTGAAATGTGATAGAGTAGGGCCAGGTTCTCTTGGGCAGTTGTTGATTCCTTTTTACTAATTTAGTTTTCAGCAGTATCAGTGGAGTCAGTGTCCTTGGCTATCTTGTCTTTACTTCTTTGAGCCTTGGGGCATTTTGCTATGTCTCCTATCATTAACTGACTTCCAATCACTTCCCCTTGTTTGTCAAAGTCTTGGGAGCACTTTCTCCATCCATACTCAGAATCATAACTCTGGAAAAATCCAATGCCCCCAAAAGCAAGTTGGCCAGCACTTTAGCCGTCCAACATTCAACACCCAACAGTGATGCCAAAGCAGATTCATGTCTTTATTTGATACTCTGCACCTCCTTCATTGTAGTACTTCCAACATGTGAGCTCTCCCCATTTAGATGATAAGTTCTGTGAAGGCAGGGATTTTTGTCTGACTTATTTGCTGCTGTTAATGTATTCCTAACTGCAATGCAGGAGACCCGGGTTTGATCCCTGGGTCAGCAAGATCCCTTTGAGAAGAGGCTGCCCACTCCAGTGTTCTTGCCTGGAGACATTCCGAGGACAGAAGGAGCCAAGCAGGTCACAGTGCGTGGGGTCACAAAGAGCTGGACACAGCTGAGCGACATCCACTCACTCACTCAACTCCTGCCAGAGAGCCAGACACAGGGGATATTTTAGATCTTTTAAAAAAATTGTTAAATTAAAAAAAGAAAAGGAAGGTGAAGGAAGCAACATAGAAGGATGTTTCAGAGCTCTACTCAGGAAACAAGTTGCCTCAATCTGAAAACTGCTTCTTCTGCTAAATAATTATGTGTGAGGCCATAGCCATGCTCTTGTTCTTGTGTGCCTGTTTCCTCTTCATCAAATGAGAGAGAGAGACACTTATTCCTATTTCATTTTTATGAAGAGGGTTCAAAATATAAAGAATTTGAGATCATGTACAAAATGCTCCATGTTTTAAAGGGTGCATTAAAAATAACTAAGAATTAAAGAAATAAATACAAGGAAAATGACAATTAAATATCTGAAGGAACATGCATGAAGGAATATATGGGTTTAAGATAAAAAATTATGTATATGATGCCAAAGAAATTCCCTAACTTAAGAAATAATTTTACAAATTCCAGAAAATAAGTTTAAATTGTAAACAGTTTAAATGATGCTGAAGTACTCATTTACAAAATTACAAGCTAATAGTTAATGGACTTTCTTTTAGTAACATTTCAAAAAGAGAACTGCAATCAAATACATCTTTTCCTATCTAAGATAATGTTCATGTGATAGTTAAGGAAGGGTGTTTTAAAATGCTAAATGCCTCAGAAAATATAAAAACTATTTGTCAATCATAGGAAAATCCTATTGATAAAATATTTGCGACTACAACAGCCAAATGAACATAAGATAAAAATAAATTTCTGAAAAAGTAAAAACAGTATAAAAAAATATATGATTAAATATCAAATAGAAATGATTTAAGTGCCATAAACATTCACATGGAAAAGTAATAATTTAATATACTAAAAAATATAATACTTTTTAAGATAGGTTTTTCAATACACTTTGAATATTTTCAGTAAGAATGTACTCATGTATCGCACAGTGTTAAAAATATAGAAAAACACCTGAAATACACACATACACACACACACACACTCAGGCTTATCCCCACCCCTGACACTTCACACTGGTCTGTCCAGCATGTTCTTCTCCAACCTCACATTGTATTACTATTCACCACCATTCTTACTCTCTTTTTTAGAATGTTTTCTTCGAAAAGAAATTCTATAGTCAGCTCTTAAGTTAGCTTTTTTTCTCCTTGCCTTTCAGTCTTCAAGGCACTGTCTGATGTGTTTGAGGCAATGATATAAGCTGTTCAGAATGCAAGAAAATAAAACACACAGCTTCTGCTTTCAAAGGACTCTCCACCTACCTAGGAAAATAAAGATGATATGAATGTAACTAACTCACAGCTGAAGGCAGTGAAATGTGAGTTTCTTTAGAGGGATGACTGGAAGTCATATCATTAAAAGAAGTAGAACATGATTTGCAGAATGGAGTCCTGTTGCCCTAGCTGGAGCAGATTAGAGAATAGTTTTCAATGATATGGGGAATGAAGACAGCATAGAGATGACAGAATGTGACATTAGTCTTAAGAATTTAGCCAGAGAGATGACAAAGCAAAAACAAGTGCATTTTAATTCACTATTAAAAACATGAGGCATGAAACACTGTGCTGTATTTTGTGCCCCCCCCAAAATAAACAAGATATTCTGCCATTAATTATTTACTTGCTCTAGTACCAAATTGTGATAGATAAAAACATTTTTATTAAACAACATTTATCTGTAAAGTTCTGACCTATTAGCTATTAAAAAAAATTCTTTCATTTGGAAAATAGCCAAGTGATTATTTTTATTTTTCTGACAACACATACAGGAAAAGGTATAATGTAAATGCATTTTTTGATAATGACTTTATTTTTATCATTAACTAATATACTGGTAATAGCACAAATTTATTTAAAATGCAAAACAGAAGTTCAGATGATACTTTTTAAGTTAGAATTTAAAAGTTTTATTACCTTAAAACAACAACAAAAGCATGATACGCTTTCTGATTAAAATGTAGTTTTTCCTACAACCATCTTCTCTTTAAATTGTGATAGGTAAACTTTTCTTTTTGACATTAAAAAAAAATCCACTGTATAATTTCAACTTCTTAACTAAGTATCTATAGCAAATGACCCATAGCTGTAATGTATTAAAATCTAGGAGTATAGGCTTACCCCAAAGGTCTGAACATACAATGCTTTTGTTCATTCATCTTGTAGTAGCAAAGTATAGCCTAATCCACCAATATAAAATCATCCTTAGTCTACAAGTCTTTTCTGCTTCATGATCTTTATATTGCTTCTGGGAGGACTAGGCTTTATTTGATGCAAGGAGATTTGCCAGACTAATTCCTAGGCTTAATTCCAATTATCAAGTGCATTTGTAAATCTTAAAGATTTTGGTAGAGAAAGAGATCATTTTTAACTATGTGTATATTTGTATCTGTATATTCAGTTTCCCAAATCACACTTCATGTGCCTTTTAAATTGAAAATTCTTATCTTACTTTTTATTGATAATTTACTATCAAGAACATCTGTTACTCATGTTTNAGATCATTTTTAACTATGTGTATATTTGTATCTGTATATTCAGTTTCCCAAATCACACTTCATGTGCCTTTTAAATTGAAAATTCTTATCTTACTTTTTATTGATAATTTACTATCAAGAACATCTGTTACTCATGTTTATCTCTCGGTTATCTCCTTTAGACATGTTTCCCACTTCTGTAGATGCTTCCATTCTTTAAAAATGAATGATTTCAAATAGCACATTGTTTCTAACATAATGAATAAACTTCAAGGAAAATGACCACTTTAAATCATATTAAATGAAAGATTTTGTAGACTGTCATTTTCAACTTGTTGCAGTATTTTGAAGACTTTTCCCCCTTGGTTTTATTGCTTTTTATTGTTTCCTTATAATATTACTTCTAAAAGTGAAGGTTATATTATTTATAAATTTTAACATTTTTAGCAAAATACTTAATATTATTTTCAAAAAACACTGTTTTTCCTTGTGGCTGTTTGGGTTTGATGAAGAATATCTAAGTTTACATTGCATTGATTTTAAGATGTAATGTTTTCAAATTTGACTAGGAGCTGTGAAGAAAATATCTTTTGGGGCATTTTCTTTCAGATTTCACAGTCCACTGGTAGTGAAATGCAGTTATTTACTTTGATACATATTGGAAACCATAACAGATTTTATGTTTATTTTGTACTTCTTTGGCGTTGTCAGGTCCCAAGCAGTCAATATTCCCATCATTTATTTTGTCCTTCAAATGAGAACTCACAGCTGGTGTAGTAATATGCTTAATTTCTCTACAGATTATAACCATTTAAAATTCTGTTTTTATCCACAGGGCTTCAAGAGACCATTTAGCATTTCCTCCCGTTCCTAAATAAAATAGAACATGCACAATCTGTCCTGAGTTATAGTTGCAAATGATGCCTCAAACATCCTCTCGTGGATGTGGGAGCAGCTGTATNAAATTCTGTTTTTATCCACAGGGCTTCAAGAGACCATTTAGCATTTCCTCCCGTTCCTAAATAAAATAGAACATGCACAATCTGTCCTGAGTTATAGTTGCAAATGATGCCTCAAACATCCTCTCGTGGATGTGGGAGCAGCTGTATCCCAAGTGACTACCATCAGTGATGAGGCTGACACACAAGACACATTGTTTTTGTTCAGCTACGGATTTCCTTTCTCCTTCTAGTCAAGTCTCAGTCTTAATTCAGTCATACTTGACAGAATCACACTATCCTTCATAGGAAGGTAGCGACTCAAATCTTGACTAATAAAGCAGTCTGTAAGCCATCATGACTCTAAAATGGGAAAGGGTAACTTAAATAAGATTTAATGAATCTTCTGCTGTAGATAGGAAAATATACTTTTATTCTCTCCTTAGTGATTTTAACCCCTGTTGATTTTTTTTTTTACTTTTGTTAGCCCACACCTTATCACCTTCTTATATACCTACTCACAGTGTCAGCAAAAAAAAAAAAAAAGGTAAACAAAACAAAAAAACAGCTGACACATATTCTAAGCAATAAAAATATGACTGATCTTGCTATTCTGCACCACTTTGCTTTGTTTTCCTGTTGTGAAAATGTAGGTTACATTCTTGCCTTAATNAAAAAAAAAAAAAAAAAAAAAAAAAAAAAAGGTAAACAAAACAAAAAAACAGCTGACACATATTCTAAGCAATAAAAATATGACTGATCTTGCTATTCTGCACCACTTTGCTTTGTTTTCCTGTTGTGAAAATGTAGGTTACATTCTTGCCTTAATTCCTTCTTTGCTCAGAATCACAAAAATGCTGCAGGAGTCATCAACTCTACTCTCTGCCTTAAGGCAGAAGAAACTTGAAACATAGAATCTTAAATAATTTTTAAGCAGGATTATGTGTTCACTTTTTCAAACTCTCTACAAATTCATCTTAACAGTTTCCTTCAGTGTTTATAAATACCGAGTCCAAAAATAATTTACTGTAGAATACTTGATTCATTCATTTCCTACCATAATTTAAAGGTATGTGATAAATATTGACTACAGGGTTTCTGCTGCAATTCATATTTCTTTTGGGGAGAGTGGATAAACTGCTGCTCTTATCTGTAGTTCTACAATTTCTGCAGTTATATTATTGTGACATGCTTATGAATTATTTTAGATTTGGGTTTCTATTTTAAAAAGCTCCTGTTTTTCTTTACCACCCTATTCACTTAAGTTAACACTCTTCTGCAAATTTATATGTGCTTTTCATGGGCAAATTTGCTGATATTCTACAAGATTCATATTTTTGTTTCATATGTATTCATGTTCTTTTTAAAGTGAATAGTATACANCCCTATTCACTTAAGTTAACACTCTTCTGCAAATTTATATGTGCTTTTCATGGGCAAATTTGCTGATATTCTACAAGATTAATATTTTTGTTTCATATGTATTCATGTTCTTTTTAAAGTGAATAGTATACAGAGTCTTGTATACATAGCTAGACATTATTAGTAGCAGGGAAGGGTTGAACAGTTTTCAAATGTGGTTTTAATATGTTGATAATAGATAGGAGCTTCTTTTCAGAAATACATATTTTCCCGCTGTGCATAGGGGACTGAGGCTCAAGAGAAAATGGCAAAATAAGCTTAGATTAGCTACTCTATGGCATCTGATGAAATATTAATTTTAATAAACTGATTATTCATCTCCATACTCAATGTTACCCTCTATACTTGTTAGAGTCATTTATGATGGCTATAACTATTTCACAGCAAATTTGTGAATTTGAAAGCAGGATTTTTAGACAATGGGTAGTTTTGTTTATCAAGGATTTAAAAGTTATCAAGAAGGAGTGTGGCAGATGGTGAAAAGGGTGACATACCAGGGTGCAAATAGGAACATAATGACATATTGGATCAGAGTTCTGTGGTTTGGCAGAAACACAGTGAGGCCAGGAGGATGTTTACAAATTTAAATGAATGGGCAGNAAGTTATCAAGAAGGAGTGTGGCAGATGGTGAAAAGGGTGACATACCAGGGTGCAAATAGGAACATAATGACATATTGGATCAGAGTTCTGTGGTTTGGCAGAAACACAGTGAGGCCAGGAGGATGTTTACAAATTTAAATGAATGGGCAGAATCCAGAGTCTCAAAAACTGAGATTAGGGCAATTTTAGGATTAAAAGAATAGGAAGTCAGGAAACAGAAGAAGAATAAGAATGAACCTTAAGCAGATACCATGAAGAGATCAAGATAGATTAGTTCACTTTGGTTTTAATTTCTTAATACATAACATAATAAAGAAACTATAACAGAAGATAATTTCCTGCCAAGTGTAGTTCAAATCATTATTTACCAAGTACCTGTTATGTGAAAGGGTATTTTGCAGGAAAGCAAAAGAGCATTGTTTCCTGCATGGACTCTGATAATAGTTAAATTATGAATGTATCTTATTGCTGCTGGAAGACCAGATAAAAATGAAAATAAAATGAAGCCATGCATATTTATCTCTCTGGTGGAAAATAAGGTTATATCTCCTAATGTTTTCTTCAGATTAAAAAAAAAAGGAAATAAAGTTTAGTCCAATTAAAGAGATACATCTCTTTAATTAAAGATCTCAAACTTTTCTCCTATTGTAATAGATTTGGAAATATCACTTTAATAGTCTGCTTGGCTATGCTTGAGATGAAGTTTATCTTTATGCCAGCATGATCAAATAAGGAATCAGCTGAAATGTCAGGGAGTGCATGGGCACCAAATAATTCAAGCGTTTTGAGGAACGCATGGTTTTAATATTTTCCAAGATCACACGTAATTTTGGACTTTACATAGGACATGTTTTCCCTTGGGAGTATTTTAAAAGCATGCCTCATTTTAACTTAAACTGTACTGGAGTTTATGAAAGTAGCACAAATGTCGGAAACATTCAAGATCTTTCAAGATGTTGACTAAAGAGATAGTAGAGCACATTCTACTGATTCAAGAGAATTATATCTGAATTTTAGAAGCACTTTGCTATCTGTGTTATACTATTATATTCTGTAGCCTTCTGTCCCTGTAGAAATATAAAGGTTGGAGTTATTCCTATCCAACCTTACATTTTACTATAAATATCTTGTGTGAAAGATCCTTCCAAAATTATCAGTTATGAAATCCCCAGACTTCTTACACCTGCAAAAATAAGTTATTATTATTATTTTAAAAGGACTTAAAGGTTCATTTCTTTCACAGTCATCCCAATGATATTTATAAATATCTACTTGAGTCAACTATTATATATTTGCATGGCAGTCTCCTTGGTTCTTCCTATAGGTGTGCACATCCTTTTCTGAACAAGAAATGGGATATATGACAAAATAAGTAACGTACTGTCATTTACTTTGAAATATTAAAACACATTTAGGATTTTTTTGACATTGCATTGAAATATAGTTGCTGGGAATGTCAGGAAAATGTTGATTATATTCAGAAAGATAATAATTACTCAGAGCTTCTCAAAATTTTCTGGAAAGTTTCCAAGACCTTTTGGGCACCAAAACTCATACAAGACATGTAGAATTCTGACACTCTTTATTTCAAAGATTTTTCATGTGACATATTTTTCTAAACCTTTTATCAATGTCAAGGACTCCAAAACTGAGTTAAAATATCAGTTTTAAGATAGCAGATCCAAACTTATGGACAGTATTTAATGGAATATTCCCAACGAAGAATTGCATAGAAATTCCACAGCTTTATTGAATGCTTCGAGACTGCTTCATATCTATTGCTTCATTACTGCATTCAGATAGTGTATGTATTTGAAAACAAAAGATGTTACTCGAGTTCTCTCCCATATGATACCCATCAAAGTTTACATCTAATATGCATCTTTATTTTCTGTCTTCTTGTTAGTTTGAGTTCTTTGTGCTAGCTAGCAGTTCAAAATCTCCTTGAATCCTAATCCAGGGTTAGCTATATTAGCTTGGCTTCCAACCATTCTATTATCCTCTGTCTTCATCCAAATTCTTAAGAATTAGAATTAAGAACCAACCTTGAGTACACATTATTAGAGATCATCCTTTATTTGGCATTGAAAATTAGCACTTCTTATTCACAGATTTAACATCCTGGTATGGTTTCCATTTATTCAATTCATATTAATTTTTGTCTGCTTTAAAGTTATTCAAGACTTTCTGTAATACTTTTTCTTTTTTCTTTAATGGCTGCATCACGAGGCATGAGGGATCTTAGCTCCCAAACCAGGGATCAAACCTGTGGATCTAACAGTGGAAGCACCAGGAGTCTCAACTACTAGACTGCCAGGGAAGTCCCAATAATTGGGGCTGGTTTATTTTTTACATCTTATATTTCAAGTTTACAGGCATTGCTTGTCATGTAATAGTGCAACTTAAGTGAGGTAAAGTTTGTCTCGTGCATAAGTATATTTATATGTATGTAGATATATATGTATCTTCTTATCCCTTTCATTTTAGTTCAAAATTTGCTTGTTCATGTTCAGTGAGCCTACTGCCAAGTACATTTTCTACAGGTCAAGAGAGGAACACAATATCCCTTGTCAAGAGCTCATTATTCTGCTATTCTAAGCCTTTCTAGGTAGGAAGCTTTTGCTTTCTGAATCCTTCTTTTCAGAAGACCCAGAGAGATGGTATGGGGAGGGAGGTGGAAGGAGGGTTGGGAACACATGTACACCCATGGTGGATTCATGTTGATGTATGGCAAAACCAATACAGTGTTGTAAAATAAAATAAAATATAATAATAAAAATAAGTCAGACCTTCAGCTGGGAAAATGAAAGAATATTTTCATGTCTTCATGTCTGAGAGCTTTCTATTTGAGAACTTAAAGTGCCCTAGAAACATATTTTGGCTTTCTTCTCATTTCTCATCATGTTTTTTATTGTATTTCTAATAATTATCTTGATAAAGAACATGCTACCAGATGAAGAATGTAAAGTGGACACACGCCTAGAGCCATAAAGGGGAGTCCCCATCTGCCCTTATATGTTATCATGTCTTTCCACACATTATGAGGTTTCTCGGGACCAGGGACCAGTGTCTTCCATCTTTTCTTCAGAGGACCGACTGTAAGATCCTCAAACATGTTTGTGTCTGTATCTGTTCATATCTTTTCCTTAACTTAAGGAACTGTGAATAGAGGCAATTTTATATTATTTACTATGCAACATCCTACACCTGATAGATGTGCTTAATCAAAGGTTTGGGTTTCTGAGAGTGTACCTGTGATGGTTTTACTCTTAAAAACACATATGTTGCAATTTCTCCTCTTTTTTTCATCATTCTGAAACCTGTTTCAGAGTAGACAATCAATACACTTTTCTTTAAATTTCTCTTCTTCCATGTAAGAAAATACGTCTAGTAACTTATTAGATTATTTATATTCTATAATACACCTTCAACAGCTCATATAGATGTATGTACTCATATAGATCTATATATAAATTATATATATATAAATCACTTATGTGTTTTATTATATGTATTCCATTGAATATTTTAAATATTATCTGTCTTTTGGTCTAGTTTGGCAATATACAATCAAAAATATATCTATAGGGTATTATATCAAGATTATCATAAGCATATTCATAAGTAATATAATTCCAGTTTTCTGAATAATAGAAATTGATATAAGAAAAAGAATTCCTAGAAGTAATTATCTAACAATAATTTACTAACGTTTTAGTGAAAAATCATTAGACAGCTGTAGCCAAAGGTTAGATTCTCTGGGAAGCAGGCTCTGGACTGGAGCTTGAAGGACAGGGTGCTTCTTGCAATGTGTCTCCATGATCAGCAGTTGTGGACCACAGTGAGAGTGGAAGAAAGGGCAGAGTAAGCAATTAAGCGACCATAAAATTCAAACATGTCTATGGCTGACCCCACGGGAAAGCTGGAACTAAGCTTGCCCTTCAAGGTTTCCTGCATTTAGCAGAAGTGACTTGATCTGTATAACCTTGAATTAATGAGTCATTGATTATGTGCTGCTCCAGAAGGATGTGACCTTGGGCCAGGTAGCAATCTACAGTTCAGGTAACAAGTCACTCTATGCAGGAGTTCTGAACAGCACGTGCGGAGGTGCACCTAAAGGATCTTTTAGCTAACAGATACAGAAGGAGAAATAACAATGCTAAAATAAAGATGTCCTAAGTGCATCCAAGGCCATCAATATGAACTGCAAGTGAACTGGTGAAGAAGCAGCAGTATGGCATCCTGGTTTTGAGCAGGTTCTAGAATATAGTGGGGTGTAGCTTGATTATTCTCTAGCTCTGTGATTTGGGGCATTTTACCCCATGGGACTCAGGTTATTCATGTTAAAAGTATTATTCCTAATAAAAATGAATTTCCCTAAAATGTAAAGAATTTGGCATCCTCTCCCTTTTACGGTTGTATGGATTGATCAAAAGCCATCATGCAATTATTTACCATAGTATATGGCATTTTAAAAGCACATAAAAATGGAATTAACTATTTTATTCATCACTTACTTTCCCATGGTGTTCCCACTATAACAAAAGTTCTTCATATCACAAGTGTAAAACAATGTATCAATTTATCTGGTGTCTCCATAAATATATTACCTGTACCAATGGTTCTTAAACATTTTTGTATATTAACCTCACTTGAAGTTTGCTAAACATATAAATGCCTATTTCTATGAGAGTCACCAGCTTCGGGATAGGGACACAGACTCATCCCACAGTTTGGTGTCCATGAATCCCTTTCAATCCTTTGGCTAAAATGTCCACCCCCCAAATGCTTATTGCTTCTACTTCCTCTGTCATCCACTATTTCCCCTCCCCTTTAGTCCAGCCCTTATTAATTTTTCACATAGTTTTCTCCATTTAATAACCAATTTTAGCAACTGGTTAATAATATCCCTTCACGTTCCTTTATCCATTTCATAAAAGAAAAAGAAATACACATACCCATGTTATCCATTAAAGGAAATGTGACTCTTTTAACGGCGGCTTTACTAAGTACATTTTGTTCTGCTTATGTCTGTCATAGATAACACAGCCAGCATTCTGACAAGGCGGAGGAGATTTAGTCGAACTATTCAGGATGTGTATTATCTCCCCATTATGATCTCTGATGGTGGAATCCCCTCTCTCAGCAGCAGCAGCACCCTCACCATCAGGGTTTGTGCATGCGAGAGAGATGGGCGCGTGCGGACCTGCCATGCCGAAGCCTTCCTGTCCTCGGCTGGTTTGAGTACAGGAGCCTTAATCGCTATTCTTCTATGTGTTGTCATTCTCCTAGGTAAGTCACTCTAAATCCTAAGGGATGAGGGCAGTTCTAAGTGTACCCTACAATGGTGCGTTCAAAACAGAGACGAAAACAGACAGAGACAGTCATTTTGACAAGACTTTAGAGCTAGGAATGCTTTATGTAATACCAAAACGACTGCACTGATTTTCTTTTAAATAACTTTCTTGATACCATAATTAATCTGAAATAATTTGCTTCGAATGTTATGAAAGAGTTGAAATGTGAGAAGAAAGGATAGGATGAGAAATCTTTTAAAAAAATATCTACTTTAGAAAGAATTGGTATTAAGTATTCTGAATCCTATATTGAAAGGGCTTTTCCAATTTATTTCAAAGAACCTAAGTGACATTATTTACAATGAATCTGACCACCGAATAAAAAGAATAAGTTTCCTATAGAAACTTCTATCAGTCTAAAATATTAGTTGGTCATCAACCTCAGTTGAATATTACAGAACTAAGTCTAAAATAATTTTTGGCCTCAGAGATATCAGATATTATTATTAAATTAAAACTAATGTATTTTAGTTTATTTCTTGCATTACATTTTATTTTAAAAGAAAATAACTTCTCTAATTTTATGTTATCTTTGATAAGTCAAAATCTTACAAACTGCATTTGAAGCCAATATTACTATAAACTCTTTAGAATTACTATACAAAGTGAGACAGCAAATTCAGATTTTTTTTATAAGAAAGTTATATGCAGAGAATTTTTTGATTTAGAGTTTAAATGGGTACATACATATATTTCCAGTGTATCTTCACCCTCTAGCTTTCTCATAGCAGCCATATATTTTGCTCTGTTCTCTGTTCTTACATGCATATGTAAGAAAAACAAACAAAATGCATACTTTGGTGAGACAGATATATTCTTGCAAGGAATGTCCCTTGTTTTGTTCCTGGGTTAGAAGACAAATTACCTGTATAGAGGCGTGGAGACCAAGGTGACATGAGGCTGAGTAGAAATGGGATAAAATGGAAAAAAAAAAAAAAAAAGGGTAGGTTTTGTTTTAGGAGTGCAAGGAGAATTTTAAAGTAGGTTTGTCCCTTCATAAAATTTGTATGCTTAAAAAAGACATCTATGAATGAAGTGGAGAGCAGATCTCATGATGACAAGGGAACAGGTCTTCCAGTTAGGAATACAATGCATTTGACTCACTCAGACACAGCATAATTTGGACTAGCAGTTTCCCTCATGGCTCAGCTGGTAAAGAATCCACCTGCAATGTGAGAGACTTGGGATTGATCCCTAGGTTGGGAAGATCCTTTCGAGGAAGGAAAGGCTACCCACTCCAGTATTCTGGCCTGGAGAATTCCATGGACTCTATAGTCCATAGGATCGCAAAAAGTTGGACAGGACCGAGCGACTTTCGCTTTCACTCTCACTCAGAATGGAAGTCTAGAAAGTTTGATAATATCAAGATGCTTTAGCAGAAATCAAAGGTGATATTGAGTAACAGGATGCAAAACAAAGGATGAAAATATTTACCAAAATCTTCACTGAATGTTTATTGGAAGTACCTGAGATTCCATTTGAACCTTACAGTGTTAATTATTTCAGGTCAGTAAGCAAACATTTAATATTTATGATATGGTGTTTTTTCTAGAAACAAGTAGCCAAAAGCTAAGAATACAATAGACAAAAATTACAGAAAACAAACAAACAAAAAAACCAATCTTGGATAAACTAGATATGCAGCTAAGTTAGAACAGAGAACAGTATCAAAGACTTCATCTCTTGCTAAATGTGGATCTTTAAGGTCTTCCCTGGTCTTCCCAGAGCTGGGGGACACCAGAAGTGCATTTTGTTGATGTCACCACAGCCAGAGACTATGAAGAGAGAAAGGATAGACCAGAACTGACCTGTGATAAACTCCAGTGTGATCACCAAGTCAAGAAGGATGAAATACCAGAGAGAGCAAAGCAGAAATCACAAAAGAAGGAACAGAATTAGTAAGAGTGATGTCCTAANATGAAGAGAGAAAGGATAGACCAGAACTGACCTGTGATAAACTCCAGTGTGATCACCAAGTCAAGAAGGATGAAATACCAGAGAGAGCAAAGCAGAAATCACAAAAGAAGGAACAGAATTAGTAAGAGTGATGTCCTAAAATCAAAGAAAATAAGTGTATCAAGGAGGACAGAGCATTCAACCATGCAAAAACTGTCTAAAAGTTAAGTAAATTGAGCAAAAAATGTGTCAATTGCACTTGGCAATTTGGAGCATAGAGGTTTGACTCTTCATAACAAGAGCTATTTCACTGTAGTATAGTCTTTTGTAGTAGAAGCATGGTGGTGAAGACAACCAGGAAAATCAGATTNACTGTCTAAAAGTTAAGTAAATTGAGCAAAAAATGTGTCAATTGCACTTGGCAATTTGGAGCATAGAGGTTTGACTCTTCATAACAAGAGCTATTTCACTGTAGTATAGTCTTTTGTAGTAGAAGCATGGTGGTGAAGACAACCAGGAAAATCAGATTTTTTTTTCCTTTATTTTAATTTAATTTTTTAAAGTATAGTTGATAAGAAATGTTGTGACTCAGTTATACACATACATTATTTCTTTCATGTTCTCTTCCATTATAATTTATCATAGGATATTATTCCCTGTGCTATCTTTATCCATCCTATATACAATAGTTTATGTCTCCTAATCCCAATTCCTCTCTCACCCTATTCCCCAATCCCATCTCTCTTGGTAACTACAAGTGTGTTTTCTATGTCTGTGAGTCTGTTTCTGTTTTGTAGATAGGGCCATTTGTGCCATATTTTATAGTTCACATATAAGTGATATCATATGGCATTTTTCAGAAACAACAACCAAAAAAAAAAAAAACCTAAAGAATAAACAGCTACAAACGTTGAACCCTCTAGATTTCCTAACTGAAAATACAAAGAATAGAACTTAATCACTTTTTGTAAGTCAATTATGCTTCAATTAAAGAAAAAAAAAAANGGAGCCTGGCAAGCTACAGTCCATGGTGGTGACAAACAGTCAGAAACTACTGAGTGCCTAACACTTTCACTTTCATACTTAAATTATAAGCAAAAATTTGCCCCATGCATAATAGTGAGATAAATCTATATTATATATATATATATATTTTTAATGCTTCCATAAAATATATCCATATTGCTTTGGACATAATTGATTATGCATACATATATATGTATGTGCATATGTACACTATATGTTGTTTATGTATACACATACATTATACATGTATTTTTGTTGTTTCATCTCATGTTATACATATAGTATATTTTTGTTGTTATCCATCTCAAATTCACATTTAGTTGGGTGTCCTGAATTACTTATTAAATCTAGTAATCCTACATTCTGTTTGAATATATTTCTCTGATTATCATATTGTGATATTTAAAATAATAGTGAACCTAATAATTGTTATAATAAAATGTAGAATATCAGCTAACCAAGAAGAAAACAGTTGTAGAGATGAAGTAAAAGACCTTGGGCCTAATGACAAAAAGCAAAATGAGATAATTCTGTTTAGTAATGGTTTAATAGCATCCAATTGAATAATTTGAAGTAATGAAAGAAAAACCTAAGTAAAATACCCAGGATATATTGCTATCAATTTACCCAGTGGCTACAACATTACTGGTAATAAGAAACTATTCAGTGTATTTGGAAAAATTTCCCTAAGACACACATCCAACAGGTCATTCAGTTCTATATTTTTAAAATACTAAAGTTGAATATGGCAATGGAAACATCATCACCTTTAGTGTGAAAACTAATAAGCTAGAATCCAAGCTTTTCCACCCACCATTTGTATGACCTAAAGTTACACAGCATTTACTCATGTAATTTTTCCCGAGTCTCAGTTTCTACATTTTAAAAACGAGGAAATCACAGCTCTATTTTGAGCATTAAATAAAAATGTTATGTAAAGAGCATTGTGTAAATGGAAATATTTCTACATTAACATAAAATAAATAACATATTTTGCAATCTGATAGTTAAATGCAATAATTAATGCCTGATAATATCATTCTAAAGGATAATGGACAAAAGAGATGAACCATGTAAAATACTCCTGCTTTTATTTCTACACAGAATCAAAAAGGGTTAAAGATAGGGGCTCCTTCTTCCTCTTTTACAAAAACTTAAAATACCCTGCTTTTAGTGTATGCATCTTTAGATGAATTAATATCTATAGATTGACCCCCCACACACAAATATTTTTCCAGTCAGAATTTCATATTGCTTTTCCATCATCTATTCCCCTCAGTGTAAACAATGAGTGGTTAGACTTAAATGCAAATCGGGAATCCTGAAAGTATAGCCTGGCAAATGAGAATATCTGCCTTCACCAGATCAACTATTTCCTTTGTTTTGTAGGGATAATCATTTTCTACATTCTTTGGGATATTAAAAATTCTTGCAGTGGTGTTCAGAGAGTGCAGAGATCACAATGTAAGCCCAAATGAAACATAGCTGATGAAAATGGTTGGAAATTGCTGATGTCCAATCTCCTAGGATGTTCTTTTCTCTAACTGTTCATCCTCTCTGTTTTTGCTTAGCAATTGTTGTGCTTTTCATCACCCTGAGACGCAGCAAAAAAGAGCCCCTGATCATTTCAGAGGAGGATGTGCGGGAAAATGTGGTCACCTACGATGATGAGGGGGGCGGCGAGGAAGACACAGAGGCCTTTGACATCACCGCCTTGAGGAATCCATCTGCTGCTGAGGAGCTCAAGTACCGCAGAGATATCAGACCGGAAGTGAAACTTACCCCCAGGCACCAGACATTGTCCACCCTGGAAAGTATAGATGTTCAGGAATTTATTAAGCAAAGACTAGCGGAAGCCGACGTAGACCCCAGCGTCCCTCCTTATGACTCTCTGCAGACTTACGCCTACGAGGGTCAGAGATCAGAAGCTGGATCCATCAGCTCCCTGGATTCAGCAACTACTCAATCAGACCAGGATTATCAGTACCTTGGAGACTGGGGGCCCGAGTTTAAAAAATTAGCTGAACTCTATGGAGAAATAGAATCTGAAAGAACAACTTAGGGGATCAATCCTTGAAACCTTCTAGAATTTGCTTACTGAGCAAATGGAGATGTAACCTCACTAATGGCAAGGAAGAAGCTTGGAAACAGTACTTGGAACTGAACAAGCAGAGCACAGCTACTGTAGAAACAAGTGCCCTTTTCATGATTGAAAACTGGGTTATTTAAAGGGAAGAAAGAAAAATTAAAAAAAAAAAAAGAAAAAAATCAGAGAAAAAGCTATTGTTCCTTGTGTATATTTTCAATCGCTCAATAAAGTCTGTGTACTGTTTAATGAAGAATACCTGAATTAAGCCAAACAATGATATTTGTTTCAATATTTTGTGATTTCTTTTCATAAGCAAAACTAAACAAAAAGTTTCCAAATCACTTGTGACTCTGATTTCTAGGGGTGGTATACTGATAATCATGTGGTGGTGAAGGTAATCATGACTTTTTCCCACCTTTTTGGGTGGACTTGAGACCCACACCCTATTATTGTGGCACAACTCATTAGCTTCATCTTGAAATGACAGGAGGTATTTCCAACCTACCAGGCCACTCCATCATGGACTTGTATGTACCATTTTCCTTTGCCCTCCCCACTTCTTTTCTCCATATGGAATTGATGGAGCATGGGGATTTGCTGCTTGCACTATGATGTATGCAACTTCTGTGCACCAGTTGTGCACTGCTCTGAATCATGGAGACTATGGTCTCTGTCCTGCCTGTGCCCCTTTAACAGGAGAACCCCCTTTTTTAAGTGGATAGAATGAATGTTTTAAGATATACTCAGACCATCTGATATGTCAGGGAAAGATTTTATTAAAAAAAAAAAAAAGCAAACTACAAACCTTATCCTGTACAAAACATTGAGGAACTCTATTCTTTTTTTTCCATTTGTTTTAGGACATTTATATCAACAATTCTGATCATTCTTGTACCTCAAATTGGTTGTCAAAAATTTGATAAGTGGTTTATACTTCTGTAATTTGGTTATTTTTAACATGGCAGTCATTAAAAAAAAAAAGTGTACCTTACATGATAACTATGTAGTCTGAAAAGATTGCCCTCTAATTTACATGAACTTCATAGACTTTTGATTGACTTGCCTTTATTCCTCACAGAGGCTCAGACTTCCCCCTCATCTCACTGTCTGATTAGCCTTTTATGTTTGGGACTTACAAAAAATATGTAAGTCTAGTAGCAAAAAATTAGAGGTTCACACTTATTATTCTCAGACATGTCTCCTAATGTCACTGAATTTTAGTGTCCTAAACTAGAAAATAGAGATGGAAAAGACTTTCCTGCCTATCTTACAGTTTATATGAAGATCAATAAGCATCTATAAAAATGTTTTCCCAATTGCAAAATAGTTTGTCATGTCAAGGCTCGCAGACACTAATTTTCTAATTCCATTGGTTCATGATTACATAGAAACATACTTTGTAAATGAAATAATACATTATCTTAGGAGAATTTAATGAAACTTTCAATAGTGAAGCAATTGCTAACTGAATATATAAAAGTTTAATTCTTTTGATATTTTCCCCAAATAATCTGATCTTTTTTCAGAATGTATTGTGTTTTTTTTTCCCCCTAAATTGCTTAGATGACAATTTGCTGTTGTTGATATTGGTTGTGAAATAAAAATCCATAACATAGTGAGCCTATTCTGCAAAATTGAATATATCTATGTATTTCAGATTAATTGGAATTTTGAAGTCCTCAAATTAAAATTTATTTCAAGGGCAAGTTTTCCTTTGCTCTCTAGGTCATCATAATCGAGAGTCCTCAAGAGTTATAGGACATTTTCTGTCTGATTCTACTCAATTGCAAAATTTTGAATTTTGCCTCCGTTCACAGCTGCTCTGTGCAATTATTATTTTTCGGTTTTGAGGTATGGGAAGTAAGTAAATTTAATTTGAGTATTTCTCAATTTGTGTTTGAAGCCTGAGGAATAAAATGTAATTTAAGTGTTTTACAACCTTTTAGCTTTCCAGATGCTGCTTGATCATTTTTTAATCTCATAGTGGTATACATTCCAGCATAAAGTTAAATCAAAAGAGACACTCAGGGGCTTTGGGGAACAACCTCTGGAGATCCATACTGGTTATGTGAATGTTGGACTATACTCACCCTGACAGAAGGGTACACCTTTGGAGAACAACTGTGGATACTGGTGTTTGCACTTTGCTATGCAAAGAGGACCAGGGAAACCAGGTTTTGGAAGTCAAGTAGGCCTTTGGATTTATAATTTTGATAAACTATTCACAGATTTTTTGTTTTTTGTTTTTTTAATATTCATCTGGCAACCTTACAGATAAAGGGTTGAAAGATGAGAATGTGTGTATAAGGCAAACTATTCAAACTTAAAAGCCAAGGTCCTCTTCATGGTTGTGAGTATTGGAAGTATTCCTCTGATTTTGTGGAAAAACACCCAGGTTCATCCATTTTAATCATACATTATAATAATCGATTGTTTCTTAGCCCCTGATATTAAATCTCATATAGAGGCAAAATGGAGCTTCTGTAGTATTGAAATAATATGTTCTGATGTTGATTTATTTCAGAATTTTGTTAAGGAAAGCATTCCAAATATTTTTTATATAAATTCTAAAATGAGGCAATTATATAACTATTATAAATATGGATTGGGCATCATATTTTTTACTGTGCTACTTTGAGTCTGAAAAACAAGTGTTGTTGTTCAGTTGCTAAGTCGTGTTCAACTCTTTGCCACCCTATGCACTGCATCACACCAGGCTTCCCTGTCCTTCACTACCTCCTGAAGTTTGCTCAAATTCATGTCCATTGAGTTGGTGATGCTAATCATCTTATCCTCTACTGCCCTTTTCTCCTTTTGCCTTCAATCTTTTCCAGCATCAGAGGCTTCTTCAATGAGGTGTTTCTTTGAATGAGGTGGCCAAAGCATTTTAAAATGTTCTGCCAGTGAACTGAGTCATTTAGGATTCAGTTGTGTCTGATTCTTTGTGACCCCATGGACTGCAGCCCTCCAGGCTCCTGTTCATGGAATTCTCCAAGCAAGGATATTGGAGTGGGTAGCCATTCCCTTTTCCAGAGGATCTTCCCAACCAAGGAACTGAACCAAGGTCTCCTGTATTGTAGGTAAATTCTTTACCACCTGAGCCACCACACTCAATACTTTGTTTTAAAAATTTCAACTTATCAGTGTTTAAAGATAATTCTCCAGTAGTTTAGTGAGCAAAGAGTTTGAACATATTTTGAGCCCTCTCTAGGCTCAGATAATCAGCTATAGACTATTTGATTCCTTATGGATTCCACCATGGAATCACTAATGTGTCTCAGCCTTGATTGATATTTATAGATCTAGTTAAAATATAACTTTGAAATCAATTTACTTATTTCCAATAAAAGACTTTTCTACAGACAGACCTTATACAATGTGGTGGCTGCTAAGTTAAAGAAAATATAAACCATTATTATTTTTTATTCAATGTCTTTCTTACTAAAATCTATAAATTCCAAATTACCTTTGTGCAAACATAGGTCTTGCAGGATTTACCAAAGACTAATCACTTTAAATTATTTCTATGAAAAATAAGTACATATACAGATTCAAAGTGGAAATTGAAGAGAAAACTATCCTAAGATGAAGCTCTATATAAAGTTATGACTTTTCCATTATCAAGTATAAGAAGGAAAATATTCTGAGAAATGGCTTTCATGTAACCACACAATCACATACATACAAATATGCATCCATATATGTTTTCATGAAGAATACTTAGAGTAAAAGACTACTCAAAATAGTGACTTAGCTATTGATATGATTTAAATATGATATGAATATAAAATTTAAGTATCCAGCATATGGAAAATTCACCAAGAAGTTAAGGAACTTTTTTGGGGGGCTTTTATTTTGTGTCTAGCCTCAGCCTAAGCTTCAGCACTGGCCATGATTGAAGCTGATTCACAGAAGTGATTTCACAGAGCAGAAAAAATTATCAAATAATAATAAATCAAAATTTTAGAAATGATTTAATGCACACACTGTGGCAATTAAATACAAATAAGTGTTTTGGCTTAGATTCTTAGATTCTTCTACAGTGTAGAAGTCTGGGTCAAAGAAGGGCAATGTACTAAATCATTTTCAGCAATGCTGAAAGTTACATAAATGATTAGTCGTTATTTTATTTGTTCCTGTGGACCTCAATCCATACTTAGATCCATTTCCCTTTTGGTTTAGCTGAATATACAGATAATACACACAGAAATTCAGGTAGACTTATTCATGTCAGCAAAACCTGATTAAATAAGCATGATTATAGGTACACTGGGCATAAATAAATAACATTAAATATATATAAAGACAACTCATCCCAATGAGGAGATGAATTCATGAGATCCAATACTTTTGGGTTAAGCCTTCATCTGCTTTTTAGTGTGGGCAGTGCTTGATTAGTTATTCAACAAAGCAGAACTCTAAAGCTGATCATTCTGGAAAGAGGCGAGAGTCCCATTTTTCAAACTCAAATTGTACTTAGCTTCAAGGTATGGTAATATTCAATTAATATACTTGGCTTTCACTTTCAAGAATAGAACAAATCCCAGAACTGTTCTTGAAAGATATGTGACTCAAATTTAAATTATCTTTCTTTTTTTATCATTTAGGATTAAAGGCAAATTAAATATTATCTGAAGAAAACAAAACCACTTCAGCTTTTATTTTCTACATCATCTGCAGAAGGTAATTTTTTAAAATAAAAGATTAGAAATTATAAACCCAACAGTCAAGAGTAGTTCACCATCATTTGAAGATAAAAGTAGCACAGAAGCCACTCTTTTTTTCAGGTTACAAATGCAGCATTTTAAAATGAAGACATTAACAGCAACAGTTTTTAACATGTTAAACGATGTCTTCTGCCCTCGGCTTATACCAATGAGTGAGGAATTTGTTTTTGTTTTGTGTTATTTTTGTTTTAATAAGAAATTAAAAAAAATGTTCTTATTTGAGGCATTGATAAAAAAATAACTTTTAGGATATTGAAGTATCGTTAAATTTATCCACTTTGCTGAGTCTATGGAAATGGAGGGTATTTGCCCTTCAACCTTACAGAGGGATAAAACCAAAATAATTTGTTTTTAAAGTAAAGTAAAAATGAATGGGATAGGAATTCAAAGACTCTTGAAATGATATTCCATGAGAAAGGCATGCGCCATGAAGAGGTAAAAGTGGATTCTTCATATGGCTTTGTCTTATTACCTGACAATATTACCTTAGGAAATAAATAAGTGGCTATGATAGTTAGTGTCACCCTAATGATCTTATCAAGGCAATTTTTCTTGTGTCAAAATGCATCAGTTTCTTATTCTAAAACATTTATTGCCATTTTCCAGTGTCACTTCAAGTGCCTTAGTTTCAAGCTGGAATTCATATAATCTAACATTGTGATTTATTGAGTAAGCTCTTCTAAACATGCATTATACGTAAGATACTATTTCACGCATTGTGAAAGATGTAAAGAAAAATGTTTTGGTGATAGGTGTTATCAATGAAATAAAAGTCTTGCTTGTGAGTTAAGAGGTACACATAAAAAGCTATAAATAAATATAAAGCANAAACCTGAAAAAATACCATTATTTCTCTAGATCTTAATGATTTTTTAAGGCTCTGTGCTCTCCACTCATGTGATGGTTAATTTTATGTGTCAACTTGACTGGGCTAAGGAATGCCCAGATAGCAGGTAAAATATTATTTCTGGCAGAAATTAGCATTTGAATCAGTAGACTGTATAAAGAAGAGATTAGCATTTGAATCAGTAGACTGTGTAAAGAAGATTGCCCTCACCAAGGCAGGTGGGTGTCACCAAATCTATTGAGGAACTGAATAAGACAAAAAGCTGAAGGAAGAGGAAGTCATTTTCTTTCCTTGGGCTGGGACATCCATCTCTTCCCTCCCTTAGACATCCAGGGCTCCTGGCTCTGTAGCCTTTGGATTCAGACTAAATTACCCCACCAGCTTTCCTGGGTCTCAGTCTGTAGACAGCAGATCAGACTGTGAAATTTCTCAACCTCCTTATTCACACGAGCAAATTTCTATAATATATCTCCTCTTACATGTGCATACGTACATGCTAAGTCACTTTAGTTGTGTCTGACTCTGCAACCCCATGGACTGTAGCCCTCCAGGCTCCTCTATCCATGGGATTCTCCAGTTAAGAACACTGGAGTGGGTTGCCATTTCCTTCTCCAGGGGATCTTCCCGACCCAGGGATCGAACCCATATCTCCTGCATTGGCAGACGGGTTCTTTGCCACTAACACCAAAGAAGCCCCTCCTCTTGTATATATCTCTATATATCCTACTGGTTTTGTTTCTCCATAGAACCCTGACTAGAACAACCCAGTACCACCAGGATATCAACTCCCTATGGGCCCAAAACATAACACTGTTAGGTCAAACTGCAAAGCAAAATCTTGGTAGAAAATTTGGTTACATAGATTATATCCCCTGTGTTATTATCAAAGGCTGGTGTTTTCAAATGGCAATACACCTTCTAGAAAAGAGAGTGTCCCTGAAGGCAAGATTATTTAATATTTAAGGAAAACAGATTTTTCATTTTAAAAAATGGCAAAAAGCCAGTCAGTGGAGCGATAAGCAAGCAAGGTGAACACCCTCTGCACCACTGCCCATCCATCCAGCAGATCACAACCAGGAACATCAACACCGTCATGGGGCAGGGGTTTCCAGGGACCTCAGTTATGGCTGAAAGTACCCGTGATTTCACAGTCGTAATTCATAATAACCCACCATGTCTTCTGTGTGAAACCGAGCGACAGATGTAAATCCTACCACAGTCATGATCCACTCCAGGGGACCTGAGGGTGACAGCTGGTTCTAGGGCCTGGGGGAACCTGACACATTGGACATCTGTTGCAAAGAGAATAAATGACTACACAGGGAAAGCCAGCTTGAAGGGAGTCCTCTGTTCATAGTTTTCAGAGACATATGTTGACTGGCATTTACTGCTCATTAGCCCAGATATCTCTGAGAGATTCTGCCTAAACTACTATAAATCTCTTATTTGAGCAGCTTGGAGATGGCCATGTATATTCATGGGGAGAAAGAATAAGCTGGTGTGTTTTTCTGAAAGGAGAGATCAGCAAAAGGTCAGCCCCATGTCCCCTCGAGCACAGCTAACAAGCATGCCTCACACACATACCCCTTCCTGAGCCCTTGGCAGACATCAGTAATCAATGATTGTAGATGATCACTGCCAAGACTAGTTTCCGAATCTATTTCAGGGCAGGGAGTCACTACCTGCCCTTCAGCTTTAATTCTCCTAAAGAAAATTTGCCATCTCTGGCCTAGTTTCCCCAATTCAATGGGGACAGCATACTAAGTATTTTTAGCTATATTTCCCGCTTTTCTGCCAGGAGCCTCAGATTCCAGCTCCCCTCTCTCAAGGCACCCTTTATGCCCTTCACTCTTTGTGACTCTCCATGGTCACAACTTACCCACAAGGCACTGGCAGAGTTAGGGAAGCATTCATTGTATTTAACAACTGGTTCCGCTCAGGTGCTCATCAACCAGAATGGCTCCCTACCCGTAAACAGCGAGGAGGACAGCCCCACCGTGGTGCCAGTTCCTTGGAGAAGCATGGCAGGCAGCCAGAGCACTGGTATTTTCAGGCAGCATTTAAAGGAGATGCTGACTTGTACACCCGATAAAAACAGAACTGTCTGGAAATTCCAAGCAACTTGAATTACTGTGACTGCCCGGTCCAGATTTATGGTCGTCATGCTGATGGCCCTAGTATATTCCTTGTCCTTCTGAAGGCTATGTGTGATGTTGTCCTTTCTGGGACCTTTAGCATGACTGGGTTATCACCNTATATATATAAAGACAACTCATCCCAATGAGGAGATGAATTCATGAGATCCAATACTTTTGGGTTAAGCCTTCATCTGCTTTTTAGTGTGGGCAGTGCTTGATTAGTTATTCAACAAAGCAGAACTCTAAAGCTGATCATTCTGGAAAGAGGCGAGAGTCCCATTTTTCAAACTCAAATTGTACTTAGCTTCAAGGTATGGTAATATTCAATTAATATACTTGGCTTTCACTTTCAAGAATAGAACAAATCCCAGAACTGTTCTTGAAAGATATGTGACTCAAATTTAAATTATCTTTCTTTTTTTATCATTTAGGATTAAAGGCAAATTAAATATTATCTGAAGAAAACAAAACCACTTCAGCTTTTATTTTCTACATCATCTGCAGAAGGTAATTTTTTAAAATAAAAGATTAGAAATTATAAACCCAACAGTCAAGAGTAGTTCACCATCATTTGAAGATAAAAGTAGCACAGAAGCCACTCTTTTTTTCAGGTTACAAATGCAGCATTTTAAAATGAAGACATTAACAGCAACAGTTTTTAACATGTTAAACGATGTCTTCTGCCCTCGGCTTATACCAATGAGTGAGGAATTTGTTTTTGTTTTGTGTTATTTTTGTTTTAATAAGAAATTAAAAAAAATGTTCTTATTTGAGGCATTGATAAAAAAATAACTTTTAGGATATTGAAGTATCGTTACATTTATCCACTTTGCTGAGTCTATGGAAATGGAGGGTATTTGCCCTTCAACCTTACAGAGGGATAAAACCAAAATAATTTGTTTTTAAAGTAAAGTAAAAATGAATGGGATAGGAATTCAAAGACTCTTGAAATGATATTCCATGAGAAAGGCATGTGCCATGAAGAGGTAAAAGTGGATTCTTCATATGGCTTTGTCTTATTACCTGACAATATTACCTTAGGAAATAAATAAGTGGCTATGATAGTTAGTGTCACCCTAATGATCTTATCAAGGCAATTTTTCTTGTGTCAAAATGCATCAGTTTCTTATTCTAAAACATTTATTGCCATTTTCCAGTGTCACTTCAAGTGCCTTAGTTTCAAGCTGGAATTCATATAATCTAACATTGTGATTTATTGAGTAAGCTCTTCTAAACATGCATTATACGTAAGATACTATTTCACGCATTGTGAAAGATGTAAAGAAAAATGTTTTGGTGATAGGTGTTATCAATGAAATAAAAGTCTTGCTTGTGAGTTAAGAGGTACACATAAAAAGCTATAAATAAATATAAAGCAAAAAGTGGCAAAAGTTCTGAAATAGACTCATATATATGCTAGGAAAGGTTGAACGGTCACATGAAAACTGTGTCAGTGGTGTATAAGCTTGAGGTTTCCTACAGGACATGGAGAATGATACAAGTGCAGAGTGAGCCACTTAAATGATTGTCCAAAGCTATATCATTTCGTGTGGAATACAGTACTCATGCAGGGAATCAGAGATAAGATATTAGGAGAAGTTAGATTTAGGTTTAAGATGACCCAATGTCATTTATGCTTTAATTAATGTCACTGAATTTCATTTTGTTTTCTTAAAGAGAAAAATTACTGTGGCCAGACATCTCTTTTAAAAAACTCAATCCTTCATTAATGTCTACCATTCAGTGGTGGTTTAGTTGCTGGTGTTTTTGTCGTAAGTTGTCCAACTCTTGTGACCCCATGGATTGTAGCCCTTGAGGTTCTTCTGTCCATGGAATTTTCCAGGCAAGAATACTAGAATGGGTTGTCATTTCCTTCTCCAGGAGATCTTCCCATCTTAGGGACTGAACCCATGTCTCCTGATTGCAGGCAGTCTCCTGGATTGCAGGTGGATTCTTATAAAGGTATCTTAAACAGATACCATTGAGTCGTGTACCTACACAAAGAATATTAGACTATTTTTCTGAGACACCAGGGATGACCATTAGACTATTGTCATTGTTTCCAAAATATTTTAAAAATATATATTAAGGTTAAAAAAAGTCATAGGTGATATACATTTCAGGGTTTAATTTTTGGAGTCATTTAATTTTATAAATTCATTCATTGTAAAAAAGATAAGTTTAAAAGAGGGCAAAGGAGATACTTTTAAGAACAATATATTTTTTTCTTAACTGGATAAATGTGTCCAAACTCTATAGTCATTTTTTACGTATAAAAATATTTTAATATAGGAAAACCAAAGACCAAATTTATGCCTTACTAAAATTGCATGAGTTACTTTTAATACTTAACACAAAAGATGTCACGTAATTTAGTGTTTCATTATATTAAAAGATTTGCCTTTGGATTTGTTTCCAAAAAGCGATCATGATAATAAGCATGAAGATGCAATGATATAGGTAGATTTCTTAGAAATTCNAGTTACTTTTAATACTTAACACAAAAGATGTCACGTAATTTAGTGTTTCATTATATTAAAAGATTTGCCTTTGGATTTGTTTCCAAAAAGCGATCATGATAATAAGCATGAAGATGCAATGATATAGGTAGATTTCTTAGAAATTCCCACTTTTAAATCTTGTTTCTCACGTTTTTTCTCTCACATTTACTTGCTTTTTGAAAACAACCCTTGCTGTATTTGAGCAATTTCTATATCTCATATATTTTTCAGAATGAATTCAAGAGTTTTTCAGAAATAGAAGGCAGTTATCATGTTGTTTTCAAGGTTTAGATTTTCATCACATTTTCTCTCCCTCTGTCACTAATCATCCTCTTCCTTACCAAAAAGTAATAAAAGAAAATTGCATTCAGAAAAATAGTCTGTGACAGTCACTTTCCTGTGAGCCTGAGGTTCCCTTCCAAGATGTGGTTTGAATTTTTAGCTTATAGCGAGTACTGTGTATTTCCAATCTCCTGGACCTCATCCTGTCTTCATTCTTTCAAAAATAGCTGGAGAGAAAGTCATCATTTTTTGTTCATATGAATGTGTCTCAAATATTTCAAATGGCTTGGATGATCCATTTCATAAGCCATTGAAATTAAAAATGAAATTGAAATAGTGCTTTCTCCTTTAAAAATATTTTTAATGTCATGTTTTAAAAGTTTAAAGTAATTTTATGGATACCTTTTCCATCACTTTGAAGAAATTTTATAAAATTGTTTTTTCAGAAAAACTAACACTGTGAATAAGGCTTCCAAATTTCATCACCTAAATGACGTTTTTCTCTCCAGTTGCACACGATTTTGCATTGATTCTACAATAACAATAAATGGAAGTTAGCNATACCTTTTCCATCACTTTGAAGAAATTTTATAAAATTGTTTTTTCAGAAAAACTAACACTGTGAATAAGGCTTCCAAATTTCATCACCTAAATGACGTTTTTCTCTCCAGTTGCACACGATTTTGCATTGATTCTACAATAACAATAAATGGAAGTTAGCATATCGATAAAACACTTCATTTAAATTTACTTTTAATCATATCTTCTAGTTTAGGTTAAGCTTCTTTCAATTTGTGTTTCACTATATTTCCCTCAGAATGATTTCCAAAGTATGGAAAGGTTAACATTCTTTGCCTGCCACCTATCAGTATTTAGCTTTTTCTTTTGTTTGTTTTTGCTGTTGATTTTCAGTACCTAATTCACTTCCAACTCTCTGGGACCCCATGGACTGTAGCCCGCCAGGCTCCTCTGTCCATGGGATTTCCCAGGCAAGAATACTGGAGTGGGTAGCCATTCCCATCTGCAGCAGGTCTTCCTGACCCAGGGATCGAACCTAGGTGTCCTGCATTGGCAGGCAGATTTTTTACCACTGAACCACCAGGAAAACCCTATCATTTCACTGCCCAGACTTAAATTCACTGTCCTGCCTTTCCTCAGCTGTCTCAGATTTAGTTTGAGCAATCCAGGGAGATGAAAGACCTGATAGGGTAAATAAGTTGGAAAAAAAGGTCACAATGCAGCTTTCCTGATTCTTAATCAATATTTTGTATTAAAACATGAAACTGGAAAATATTGACAGAAAATATGTATATCTAGATTAAACATGGGAAAAAAATTAAGGTTTGAAATCTACGATTGAAAATACGTCAGGAATCTGTGACTTTAATTTTGTACATTTAAATGTCAATTTAAACATGGTTTCAATTCTTCTTTGATTTAAATTATAAATAACATCCTTATATTTACCTCACAGAATTGCTATGAATATCAGATGCAATCTAGTGTTTGAAACACTGAAATGAGTAAAATTCTTGACAAACTGAGTAATTTTATTATCATGGTTTCATTTTGTTCCCTCAGCTCAACTTCTGGCCTCAGAAAATTGTGACATAGACTTTATATTACAGACACAAAGTTTCACTACACACTAAGCACGGTGATATAGTCCCCATCCAAGCAGGCAAAGAAAAGGACCATTCTACTACAGTACATTGAAGCCTTCTTTTCACCATACAGAGGACAAAGAAAATTGCAATCTCTGTATCACTGTGCGTCTTCGATTTCCTTTAATAACTTTAGTACATAAAACTCTAAATATAAGATTAAACTAATAATTTAGATGATGACCTAATGTAAAGAACTGACTCATTAGAAAAGACCCTGATGCTGAGAAAGATCGAAGGCAGGAGAAGAAGGGGACAACAGAGGATGAAATGATTGGATGGCATCACCAACTCGATGGACATGAGTTTGGGCAAGCTCCAGGAGCTGGTGATGGACAGGAAGCCTGGTGTGCTGCAGTCCAAGAGGTCGCAAAGAGTTGGACACAACTGAGCAAGTGAACTGAACTGAATAAATTAGAATTGTGTTATAAATTATATTTACTCTTTACTTCTGTGTTTCAGAATATTTTTAAAATAAAAATCAGTTTCTCTTGTTGATATAATTATTTCAAAAATAATAAAAATATTTCTTTGTGATTTGGGGGAAGAGATATAATTGAATTATTTACAGCAGGGATATTTGGAGGTTCATAAAAACAAAAATTCAAGAGAAAAAACTCATTAGCATAGCCATAAAACACATTTTTCATGACTGAGAAAACACTTCTATTATATCTAAGGGCACTTTTCATTTAGAAATTACAGGGATCATATCATGGATAATAGTGTAGTATTATTATATAATAATTAATAAACACCCAAATATAATAAACACTCAAATGTCATCTAGTGCTTGGAAATTCTTAAATAGAATAGATAGGATACAGGATCTAGGGAAAAAAACAAACAAATAAACTTGGCATTTCCTCCAAACTCTTTCTCTTCCAATTTATCCACAACCCCAAAATAACAGGGTATTAATTTTAATTGAAAAGTTATCAATTGTGATAGAATTATATCTCCAATAGATAATGGAATCTATTCTCTAATTTCAACCAAAGAAGAATGCTACAGGTTTAGAAAGTACTGAACAAAATAAAAATGATTTCTTTAGAGGCTCATCCTTCACCTGCCAGACAATAAAAAAATATATATATTTCACATATAGGAAAAGATATACTTGTTTCAATAAAACAAAACTTTCTTTTGAGGAAGTTTGCATCAGTAAACTTTATTAGCATACAATAATTTAATAGTATTAAGAAAGGACTTATTGGAAATAATAATACATTTTGAGAAAATTTCTGCTCTTCTCAATATCCTAATCACATACCAGACTCTCTGTTAAATGTCAGTATATTCTTGTTCACTGACAGGATAGAAATCCCTGAGTGAGTCAATAATAGAATTCTACAATATCCCCATTTTCTCTCCCAAATATTGTTTTGTTTTAGCAAACAAATTTAACATCTAGGACTCTTTGTAGATTCCCCTGAAGTATACATCCATAGCTACTTATTATTCTGTCAGTTACTTAAAGAATTGTCCTCTCAAATTTCCTTTCAGCCTTAGCACAAAAAGACCACTGAAGCAGTTCCGAAAAATAAACAAACAAAATCAATGCACCCAGAATTTTTTTCAGTGTTGGTGAAATTATACAGATCCCAAGAGTGTTACTCCCTAGCACATTTAATCACTTCTTTACAGTGATTTTTTTTTCTTCTTAAGAAGACCAACCAACAACCTAGCCAGATTGCACTTAATATCTTGAAGAAGAAAAAATTAGAAGGGAAATGAATTTTTTAAATCACCAAAATAAATGTTTTGATATTACTTAAAATAGAACAGATCCTAACTGTTGGGAAAGGAAAGGAAACAGATTGTTTTCTAAAATGCTACTGGCAAGTTAAATTCATTCATTCCATTGAGTCTGACTCCCTGCAACCTAATGAACTGCAGCATGCCAGGCTTCTCTGTCCATCACCAACTCCCGGAGTTTACTCAGACTCATGTTTTGAGTAGGTGATGCCATCCAATTATCTCATCTTATCCCCCTCTCCTCTTGCCTTCAATTTTGCCCAGCATCAGGGTTTTTTTTAAGGAGTCAGTTCTTTGCATCAAATGACCAAAGGATTGGAGTTTCAGCTTCAGCATCAGTCCTTCCAATGAATATTCAGGACTGAGTTCCTTTAGAATTGACTGGTTGGATCTCCTTGCAGTCCAATGGACTCTCAGGAGTCTTCTCCAACATCACAGCTCAAAAGCATCAATTCTTTGGTGCTCAGCTTTCTTTACTGTCCAACTCTTACATCCATACATGACTACTGGAAAAACCATAGCTTTGACTCTATGGACCTGACTTTTTGTGACTCCATATAATGCAGCCTGCCAGGCTCCTCTGTCCATTCGGATTCTCCAGGCAAGAATATTGGAGTGGGTTGCCAGGCCTTCCTCCAAGGAATCTTTTCAACCCAGGGATCAAATCTAGGTCTCCCACATTATAGGTGGATTCTTTACCATGTGAGTCACCAGGGAAGCCCTTGTTTCTTTTAGCTGGGTGTTTAATAATCAGTGCTGTGATATTTATAGAGCCCCTATAGTTCCCCTGTGGAGAAGGCAATTGCACCCACTCCAGTACTCCTGCCTGGAAACTCCCACGGACGGAGGAGCCTGGTAGGCTGTTGTCCATGGGGTTGCGGACACAACTGAGCGACTTCACTTCACTTTTCACTTTCATGCATTGGAGAAGGAAATGGCAACCCACTCCAGTGTTCTTGCCTGGAGAATCCCAGGGACGGGAGAGCCTAGTGGGCTGCTGTCTATGGGGTCACACAGAGTCGAACACGACTGACGTGACTTAGCAGCAGCAGCATAGTTCCCCTGAGCTCCCAGAATTGAATGGGGCTCCCTGAAGTTACCAGATGCATATATTTGTATTTTCACTTTACAAAAGAGTCAAGTAGCCTAGAGCATGAATGCTACTGACTGTTGAATTGATGCAATCATTACAGAACAAGAAAGAGACTGTCCACAAGGGGAAAAAAGTGTGTTGTCATTGAGGAGAGTCAGATTTAATAGTTCATGACTTATGTTTTATTCATGAAATATACATAGATTTTATAAATAATCATTTACATATGTATGAATAAAGAAAAATATATAATATAGCCTTTTTAAAGTTTCCCAGGAGGATATGCCAAATTACATTATCTTCCTCCCTCCAAGAGGGAGCCACTCTCCTGATTTTTTGTTTTCTCTTGTAATGGTGTACTAATGGTAAAGAATCCTCCCTCCAATGCAGGAGGCTCAAGGGATTCAGTTTCTGTCCTTGGGTTGAGGAGATCCTCTGGAGTGGGAAGTGACAACCCACTCCAATATTCTTGCTTGGAAAACTCCATAGACAGAGGAGCCCGACGGACTACAGTCCATGGGGTCACAAAGAGTCAGATATGACTGAGCATTACATATCATTATAACTTCAGAAATACGTATTTTTGAAACATTTAAATTGAAGGATAATTTCTTCTTTGATTTTCTCTTACTAATATATGTTTCTGAAAGCATATATTTTATCATTGGCCAAAATTACTGTCCTCAATCCTGATGTGGGGGGATGTTTCTGGAACATAAATTATGCCATAGAATTGTCCACGTTTGAAGCCAGTGTTCCTGGCTTTTGTGCTCTGGTATTTGTGATTCGGTGCTCAGGGAAATTTTTCAGGAATCTCCCAGACAGACTGTTCTTGTCAGCTCGGGGAGACTTCTGCATACAAGGCACTCAGAGCTGCTTTTAATAGGTGTACTTACCCGTATTCTTGCCTGGAAAATCACATGGATGGAGGAGCCTGGCTGGCTACAGTCCATGGGGTTGCAAAGAGTCGGACGTGACTGAGTGACTTCACTTTCACTTTTTCATTTTCGCCAGTAAAGAGGATCCTACTAGATATCATCATCAGGGTCAACCATGTGAGTTCTCCTCCTCTAGTCTGCTCATTGACAGTTTTTTAGTGTTAATAAACTTTCTAAAAGAGATGCAAATTGTATGCACTATTTTTTATGAAAGATGATAGAATTGATTTGCTACTATNTCATTTTTATCTTGAAAATATATTCTTTGCCATCACTTGCTTCTGTCTTTTTTTCTTTTTTTGGAATATTCATTTAGTGAAGATATTCAGGGGTCATGAAGCAATGTGAGTTTGCAGCAGTTAACTACTATCACTTCACAAGGAAAATTCTTATCATAGTTCAGACTTCTCTTGGGAATACTCTCTTTACTTAAGAATCTACATAAATTTTGTTTTCCCAAAAGGAAGGTGCAGCCTCAACTTTGAACTTCCTCTTATTTTATCCAGTTAGTTTCTTTACTGGCTGAAAATATGTGCCCACACATAAATACACACAAAAATAGAATTCCCTACAATTATCAACCATGAATCCTTGCTAAACTATAGAAATAAATGCATTAGTATATTCATCCATTTAAAAATAATTAATAGAATTACTTAATTATGTATTTTTAACTTCTAAGCATTTAATATTTTAGGTCACATTTTTATTATTATATTTGTAATTTATTATATTATAATCTGGGAATATGACTTTAATGTTTCAATATTCAAAATATTGTAACTGAATGGTCTGACAAATATTCTTTTAAATATTCCATGGATATGTAGGAGTATTTTTCTGAGGGCAAAGGATGCAGTGCTTTATATATTGCAAAGAATTCTGTGATCCAATAAATTCATTAAGGGCAAAAATAATTTTCTTTATTGAAAAAAGAGAACCTTTTAAGATTCATTTAGAGCATATAAGGGTTTTCCTGGTGGCTCAGTTGTAAAGAACCTGCTTGTGAATGCAGGAAATGCAAGTTTGATCCCTGGGTCAGGAAGATCCCTTGGAGGAGGGTATGGCAACCTATTCCACTATTCTTGCCTAGAGTATCCCATGGACAGAGGAGCCTGGTGGGTTATAGTCCATGGAGTGGGAAAGGAGTTGGACAGGACTTACACTAAAACAACTAACGAGCATACAAATATTGGGTCTTGCTACTGTGTTGCTCTCTACTTAACAAGCTATTATGTAGATCTGGATAATCTCCCAAACCTAAAATTTAGGAACATGTGTAAGCATACACCATGCTTCTTTTTCTTCGTAATAGACATAAGTAATATGATACCATATGTGAATCATTTTAGGTTTACAAGGTAGTCTAATTTATGTTTATAATATCCCCAGATATTCTATTAATTAAAGAAATCCCTTGTATGTGCTGTGGTCAGTCGCTTAAATCATGTCTGAATATTTGCGTCTAGGGACTGTCAAGCTCCTCTGTCCATGGGATTCTCCAGGAAAGAATACCGGAGTGGGTTGCTGTGCTCTCTTCCAGGGCATCTTCCTGATCCAGGAATCATAACAACATCTCAGGTGTCTCCTGCATCTAAGGCAGTTTCTTCACCCACTGACCCATGTGGAAAGCCCCAAAGAAATCACTGAGGGTAAAGCAAAATAAATTGCAATGTTCTGGTTTTTGTTCATTTGCTTTGCCTTATTTTCCCCTAAAAATAACTATGTTGGATGTCATCACCAACTCAATGAACATGAGTTTGAGCAAACTCCAGGAGATAGTGAAGGACGGGAAATCCTGGTCTGCTACAGTCAATGGGGTGGCAAAGAATCAGACAGGACTTCATGACTAATCAACAACAAAATAACTATCACGAGAATCTTAAATTCACATGTTCCAGATGGCTATAGAATTTGTTTAAATGTACCATTTTATCAAAACATAAATAACATAAATCAGTGGAGCTTCCCTGTTGGCCCAAATGGTAAAGAATCTGCCTGCAGCGCAGGAGAATGGGGTCCAATACCTGGGTCAGGAAGATCCCCTGGAAAAGAGAATGGCTACCCACTCTAATATTCTTGTCTGGAGAATTCCATGGACACAGGAGCCTGGCAGGCTACAATCCATGGGTCCACAAAGAGTCAGACATGACTGGGCAACTGAGCATACACAATTAAAATAAAATAAAGTTCACATGTTTAAGTTATTTATTTTGATAAGTATTGATGTATGTGCATACTTTTAGGTCATTATTAGATTCAAAATTCCAAAATTCTCTACTAGAGTTGAATTGCATAGTTAGCAGAAATACAATCTACAAGTTAAGAAGTCAGATATTTCAGAACTTAACATTTTACATAGAATAAGTAATTAATATCTCCATTACCAATGGGAAATAATATTAATAAATAATATTCCATTTCATCTTTAAGATCTAACCTTTAGAATAAGTACTAAATCACCATATTACACAGAGAAGAGAGAAAGTAATCCCTTGTCAACCAATGCTAATTTCATTTGAAAACAGTCACCCATCATGGTTAGCTGATGCTCCATAAGCATTTGTAGAATGGAATTGAAAGTACTTGAAAAATGACAGAATAAGAAACTTGGCTTCCTGCTGAAAGAAGTCAAACTTACATGAGATGTCATTTTATGTGTCCCCAAGGAGATAGTGACAATATTAATCCACAAGTGTTGGAAAATGGCCATTCTGAAGGAAAATGGTATTTCATTTTATGAAATTAGAGTGGTAGTGTACAATGAGAAGTGTCATGTCTTTTGGAATTTTGTGTAGACTCATATTTAATTCAATTCATTAACATTGTCATAGATGTGTATGTTAAAGATGTCTCACAATATACATAATTCATTTGCCTTTCCAGTACTACAGCTACTTTTTCCATTACTTTTTAAATACATTGGCATATCTTGTCTTAAGAAATGTGATATAATCATTATAGCAAATCTCATTAAAGCTAAGGATAAACCTAGTCTAGGCCCTTACAACTTGTAAAATTATCTTTGATTACAATTTTTTTTCAATTTTACAAGAGAGGAAACTGAAAGTCAGGAATAAAAAATATATATAATAGGGATTGGGCTAGAGAAAACTGTTTTCATTCTCATATCAAGGACACTGTTCCCTGTGTTATTAATTCAATTTATTTTTTTTTCTCTTGTCACTTTCTTTTTCTTTTTCTTTTTTAACTTTATTTTACTTTACAATACTCTATTGGCTTTGCCTCTCATTCAGATATGAAGGAGAAATAAAAAGCTTTATAGACAAGCAAAAGCTGAGAGAATTCATCACCATGAAACCAGCTCTACAACAAATGCTAAAGGATATTCTTTAGATAAGAAACACAAAAAGGGAGTATAAACCCGATTCCAAAACAATAAAGTAAAAGGCCAATAGTAATTCAATTTAAAAGTAACTTAACTTTCAAGGAGATCCAACCAGTCAATCCTAAAGGAGATCAGTCCTGAAATATTCATTGGAAGGACTGATGCTGAAGCTCCAATGCTTTGGCCACCTGACTCAAAGAACTGACTCATTGGAAAAGACCCTGATGCTGGGAAATATTGAAGGCAGGAGAAAGGTACAACAGACGATCACATGGTTGGATGTCATCACCGACTCGATGGGCATGAGTTTGAGCGAACCCCAGGACTGGTGATGGACAAGAAAGCCTGGCGTGCTGCAGTCTGTTGGGTCACAGAATCAGACACATCTGAGGGTCTAAACTGAACTGAACTAGCTTCCAAATATAGATAGCAGTCATATGATATGAATGAAAGAATGTCTAATAACTGATAGTATCTTGCCAAATAATCAATGATGTGAAAGTGGCATAATGCAGTGAACAAGTATCAGACTGAAAGCAAACAAGAAGACTGTATGAAGTGCTGTCTCCCGGATGACAAGCTGTATGATGTGATATGACTCAGTATTATGGATGTAAGTCTATTCATTTGGAAAGTGGAGTTGTGGCATGTACTAAGTTGTACACACCTCAAAAATCAATATTTAATTTTTTTCATTTTTCATTTTTTTATCTGATTTCACTCAATTTAAGGTGTATTATATTTAGCATTTATTCATTGTCATCATGAAAGATAATGGGTATTTCTAAGGATGTATTCCTGGAAACTTTAGTTCTTTCATTAGCATGCCCATTTCCATATTTCCTGAAGCTAATTTTTCTGAGCAAGTGTTTGCACTCCCTAGTCAGATGCAGGTATTTTGTCTGTGATTCCTACATGCTAAAACCTATTAATCTGTTCTGAAATTTTGAGTTTATTTTCCCATAAATCACTTGTGATTTTTTTGTATATATGACTACTTTTTTTAAAATCTTAAACACTTTTTTTGTATTGTGGTATAGCTTATTAACAATGTTAATATTTGTTATAGTGATAGTTTCAGGTGTACAGAAAAAGGACACAGTCATGCATATACATGTATCCATTCTTCCCCAAACTCCCTCCTATTCATGCTGTCACATAACATTGACCAGAGTTCCCTGTGCTGTACAGTAGGTCCTTATTAGTTATCCATTTTAAATATAGCAGTATGTACTTTTTAGATTAGGCCAGGAAATTATTAATTGCTTGTTGCCATCTGTGGCACCCAATGTCAAGTGTAACTCCTTGAAGTAATAAGTAATGCTTACGAATGTTCCAAATTCAACATCTTGACTGCGTTACAAGAGCAATCAACTAAATTTTATGTACCAATTAGAGAATTCTCAGAAATTCCTAATTCCAAAAAGACTTTCCCAAAACTTTCCATGATATTTGTGGGAAATGTGTAAAAATGTAAGGAGTATGTGAACAAACAGGAACATGAAAAATATTGACAAATTCTTCCATGATAACATTCAACAGAGCCATTTAATAAAATGCAATATATAAATTTTAATAAAGAGAGAGCTGAACACATTCTTCCCTTGAATTTACCTTGATTGCACTAATGAAAGGCTTACTGTTTCTCAGCTGAGAGTATGTTGCTCTTGTTTTCAGCACAGATGTTTCCTTCTACAGGAAGTCAACTCCAGTTTTTCACACTTATACAAAAATTTGTACAGTTTTTAGGTAGGCATCAGTTATCTGTTGGATAAACAATTTCATGTTCTGTATTTACATGTGTACTTCACAACTGAATTTCTTTCTCAAGTCTGGGAAAACAGTAATAACTCAGTCTGTATATTAAGTATTTTAGATTTAGTCCCAGATGAATATCACTAATATATGTGCCAGTGCCTGTTTTATAGGTCTCATACCTAAACATATTATGTTTTATGCCTTGGGTATTTTGATATATATATTTATTTTTTTTCCACATCTGGCTAATTGAATATTTCTGAATGGTAACACTGTGATGGTAGAAAGTAGTCATAAGTCTACTGGCTCCAGTTAAAGAATGCTAAACTCCGTGGCATTGTAATCGTGGGGTTTCAGTTTTGACAGAGCTCAACACTGGCTCCCAGTACTGAAAGGGAGCCAAATTCTTTAACTGTTTTAAATGGGGCAGAATGCACTATCCTAAGACAGTAAATAGTGTATGTGAGAGTGAAAGTTGTGCAGTCCTGTCTGACTCTGTGACACTATGGGCTGTAACTCACCAAGATCCTCTGTCAGTGGAATTCTCCAGGGAAGAATCCTGAGGTGGGTAGTCATTCTCTTCTTAAGAGGCTCTTCCCGACCCAGGGATTGAACTCAGGTCTCCTGCACTGCAGGTGGATTCTTTACTGTCTGAGCCACCAGGGAAGCCCAGGACAGTAAATAATCTTGTCCCAAAATTTATTTGTAAATCTTACTGGTTAGATAGGACATTTGAGGCAGTCAGCATTCAGAAAAATAAGTTAAGTGCTAAATGACTTAGGAATATAATGTCACCTAATCCTCATTAAATTTGATGAGTTAGGTATTAATACTTAGATAAAAAATATTCCAATATCTTGCATCTTTTTTCTCAGCAAAGGTGAGGTTTGAGACTTGGATTTCTGACTTAGTAGAAGGCTATGATTACATATGTTCAATATTTCCCTTGCATACGTGCTAAGTCACTTCATTCGTGTCTGACCCTTTGAGACCCCATTGGCTGTACCTACAAGGCTACTCTAGCCACGGGATTTTCCAGGCAAGAATATTGGAGTGAGTTGTCATTTCCTTCCCCAGGGTATCTTCCTGAACCAGGGATTGAACCTATGTTTCTTACATCTCTGTCTCCTGCGAAAGCAAAATAATAAATGCTTGCTAACAAAATGTGAATTATAGATCAGTCCTTAATTTACAATTTAGGCAAACTTTTTGTAAAGAAGACTTCGCATGAATTTCTTTGTGTGTTAAGGATTATAACATGGGTTTCAGCATCATATTAAAATAGAAGAAAAAAAAAAACTGACCTAATGAGACTACATAATTTACTATTAGTCTGTATTCATAGCCAAATTGTGAATATATTTCATCAAATACTTTTTACTCTGTTCTGCTTTTTGGCAGAAATTATTCCCTGAACTTGACATTTGAAAAATTCAGGTAATTATGTTCTTTCTATAATGAGGAACTTTTCAACTTCTGTGATGGACCTCAGCATAGAAATTACCAAACACATCAATTAACTTAAATTAGCATCTTGCCTTTAGAACTAGGCTGATTTTTTTTTAAGGTTCCTTCATTTTTAAATTTAACCATAAGCAGAACACACACATGTATTACTTGATGTTTTCAAAAAGTTGGTTAAGACAGGCACCATCATTGCAGAAAAAAATCTTAAAAATAGAGTGAAAAGTGAAAGTGAAAGTCACTCAGTTGTGTCTGACTTTTTGTTAGACATGGAATTCTCCAGGCCAGAATACTGGAGTGGGTAGTCTTTCCCTTCTCCAAGGGATCTTCCTAACCCAGGGATTGAACCCAAGTCTCCTGCATTGCAGGCAGGTTCTTTACCAGCTGAGCCATAAAGGGAAGCCCAAGAATACGGGAGTGGGTAGCCTATCCCATCTCCAGCTGATGTTCCCAACCCAGGAATCAAACTGGGGTCTACTGCATTGCAAGTGAATTCTTTACAAACTGAGATACTGGTACTAAAAATTAAATATGAAGGAGTCAGGCATATATCTTCACAGTTTGCTGTATGTTTGGTATAACAGTAAGGAGTTTTAATATACATTATTTCCCTTAGCCATCCTTGCTACAAGGAAGATGCACTGTGATTCTGGTACCAAATCCATGTTCCCACTCCCACGTGGAATTTTTCCCCTGGTGGCTCAGTGAAAAACAATCCTCCTGCCAGTGCAGGAGATAGTGCTTCGTGACTAAACAGCAACAACTAATATCATCTGAAGAAATTTATCTCGGCCTTCTTTGACATCATTTTTAACCAGTGCTTTAGGTTCTACTCTCCACTGTGCTAGACTGCTAAGAGAAGTGAAGTAGCTCAGTCATGTCCGACTCTTAGCAACCCCAAGGACTGTAGCCTACCAGGCTCTTTCCTCCATGGGATTCTCCAGGCAAGAATACTGGAGTGGGTTGCCATTTCATTCTCCAGGGGATCTTCCTGACCCAGGGAGCAAACATGGGTCTCCTGCTTTGCAAGCAGACACTTTAACCTCTGAGCCACCAGGGAAGTCTGAGCAATGCAAAATGAAGCAATCATTTCCTTGGATCATTCCCTCTGTATGGTTGTTCACTTGCTAATTTGTCTCTGACTTTTGACAATCTCATGAGCTGCAGCATACGAGGATTCCCTGTTTTTCACCATCTCCTGGAGTTTGCTCAAACTCTTTCCCATTGAGTTGGTGATGCCACTTCATCCTCTGCCATCCCCTTCACATCCTGCCTGCAATCTTTCCCAGCACCAGGGTCTTTTCCAGAGTCAGTTATTCGCAACAGATGGCCAAAGGATTGGAGCTTCAGCTTTAGCATCAGTCCTTCCAATGAATATTCAGGGTTGATTTCCTTTAGGATTGTTTGGTTTGTTTTCCTTGCAGTCCAAGGTACTTTCAAGATTCTTCCTTCCCTGGTAGCTCAACTGGTAAAGAATTCACCAGCAATGCAGGAGATCCTGCTTCCATTCCTGGGTTGGGAAGATCTGCTGGAGGAGGGATAGGCTACCCACTCCAGTATTCTTGGGCTTCTCTGGTGGCTCAGCTGGTAAAGAATCCACCTGCAGTGCAGGAGACCTGGGTTTAATCTGTGGGTTGGAAAGATACCCTAGAGAAGGGAAAGGCTACCCACTTCAATATTCTGGTCTAAAGAGTCCATGGACCGTATAGGCCATGAGGTCCAAAAAGAGTCGGACATGACTTAGTGACTTTCACTTTCCTCAGCACCATAATTCAAAAGCCTCAGTTCTTCAGCATTCAGTCTTCTTTATGGTCCAACTCTCACATCCATGTTTGATTACTGGAAAAGCCTTAGCTTTAACTATATGGACTTTTGTCAGCAAAGTGATGTCTCTGCTTTTAGACATGCTGTCTAGGTTTGTCATAGCTTTTCTTCCAAAGAGCAAGTATCTTTTAATTTTGGGGCTGCAGTCACCATCTGCAGTGATTTTGGAGTTCAAGAAAATCAAATCTGTCACTGTTTCCACTTTTTCCCTCATCTGTGTTATGCTACTGGATGCCATGATCTTCATTTTTTAAATGTTGAGTGTTAAACCAGCTTTTTCACTCTCCTTTTTTACCCTCATCAAGAGGCTTTTGAGTTCTTCTTTGCTTTCTGCCATTAGAGTGGTGTCATCTGCATATTTGAGGTTATTGATTTCTTCCTGCAGTCTTGATTCCAACACTTGAGTCATCCAGCCTGGCATTTTGCATGATGTGGTCTACATAGAAGTTAAATAAGCAAGCCGACATATACAGCCTTGTTGTACTCCTTTCCCAATTTTGAACCCTCTGTATTAAAGAAAAAATATAGTCTCTTGAAGTTCTTTAGCTAATATTGCAAATGTGTTTCTATTGCTTGTTACTTTTCAATATTTTTACTCTAGAAATGAGTATACATGTCACAGTGGCTTTGCCATCTCCTACTTGTGAATGATCTCACTAGAACTTTTTGGGTGTAGTCTCAAAATTACCATATTCTATCAGAATTATCAAAGGATTTGAGACTTTATAAAGCCTGGAAAAAATTTTGTTTGTTTGTTTTCGTTTCTTTCTCCCCAGGAAGACAGCAAATTTAAACTGAGTAAAAAAAAAAAAAAAAAAAAGGAAAGAAAGCCATCTCTGTGTATTCCTTACAAATAGCACTCTGGTTCCAGCAACTGGGGAACTACTGGTTAATCATATTTTATCCACCACATGTAGACAGCAGCAGTTCCATAATGATAAAGAGTCTCAAATTATCTTTTTATTGATGGTAATTACCTCAATTATAGTAAAGCCTACAGACAACTAGAGATACATAATTACAACAATTTGTACTTAAAAATGGAGTTCCAATACTTAAAGATCAGCATTTAATGGGAACTACTTTGAAATAAACTGCCACAAGTGGATATATGCTAAATTATCCACAAAACTACCAGATGGTTAAAGATGTTTCCATTTTATTTTACAGAATATCAAGTGTAAAACTCCAAATGGCACTGCCAAATTTAGAAGGAAAAAAAAAATTCAAGATTTTCAGAGTAATGCTCAGCCAGTTTTACAGTTCAACTGGATGGGCTTTATATGAAAAAAAATCTAATAAGAATCATAAATAGTTCATATACATAAAGCTGAATTTCAAACCAGTTTTTCCACCAACAATCTATTGAATTTAACTAATTTTTCCAATAAACCTTTTTGGAATTCCAGAGATTCAGTTTGCAGGGTGCATTTTCTTCAGAATTACCTCCATTCTATCGATCTAGTAAGACAAAAGTAAGTCACACATGGTTATAGGAGTTTAAAAGCAAAAGATACAGTTTGCTTCTATCATTCCAAAATGAGTAAAACAATTATTATTTGTAGTTCCCAAATGTCAGAAATATTTCTAAGAGGATCAAATGGTGTATTTCAGACATACCCATTACTGGCACTCTTTCATTTAGGAGTGTATCAGATTTCTGTGCATTAGGCAGAAATGATGTGGGGTAGTCCACGGTGAGTTACTTTTCCTAGATGTTTTAGTGGGAGGCTATTTTGGGGTAAAATAGCTCCTCATCTAGCCGACCCATTTGATAAAATATCCAGTAGTGGCAAATTATTCTTATAACTTGAGCTATTGTTGCTAATAGCTCATATTGTTGCTAATATGCAGAGACCCATTTAGAAAAAAAAAAAAATGAGGTCAATGAAAGTTCAGGATCCATAAGTTTACCATGTTGCACCTAAGTTTTTAATAAAATTTGTCTGGTCTCATCTTACTCATTATATCTTCTCCACTCCCAAACGACCCTACTACCTATGACTTGATTCCAATCAGCTTACCTTTTGTTTCTGCTCTATCCATTTACATGATTGTTTGCTAACACTGTGACTCCTCAGATTTCTCTCTTTTGAGATCAATGACTTTGTTTAACCACAGCTTAACTGATGGTGGCTTAGACATCCCTGTCAAATTTGCTTCCATTTTGAATAAGCAATATTTTGTCTAACAAATCTACATAGTACAAGCAAAACAAACCATATACATTTAGACCCAGCTACTTTTCAATGCTGCAAAAGTACGAAAAAAATGTCAAATTACATTTCAGAGACTAACATTTTCCCTCAGTTTGAACCACAGAGCAGTTAAAAAGATAGTGTTTTTTCTCCTATTATGCTGGAGGAAATGGTTTACTTCTATTTGGGGCTTTATATTGAGGGGAAAAAATAAAAGCCAAAGGCATTACAATCATCTTATTAAAATGACTACTAGCATCCTTTGCCAGGCATTCATTTAGGATTTTAAAACTTATTGGTATTTAAAGCATATTAAAAGGTCACTCATGGATTTTACTATGTGGATGCTTCTGAAATTTAGTTAAGTTCTTGAGTATCTAAAATGAGAGAAAATGCTTTCAGTATCTCTTAAATTGGGATTTTCAAATGCTATAAATATATTATCCACGGGAACAGAAGTAAAATGTTTTAAGATAACACCTCCTCAAGGACATTACTAAGGTTTTCTCATCCTGGGAATTACAATCTTAATAAAAATCTTAATAAAATAATAAATTTTGGTCTATTATGCATAGAAAATAGAATTACTCTTTCAAATGGATAATAAATGCTCAATACATATGTGTAGAACAGATAAATCAAGGGATTTTATAAGGAAAAGAACTCATGGAAGTCATATAGAGATTGCTAAAACAGATAAAACAAAAATATAATTGTACATCAGGTATCGTAAACTAGGTTGAATTTTAACTCCCAAGCCTTCTATATAGCGATGTATCAAAACATTTTTAAAGTGATGTGTTGATTAGGTATGTGTCTTTTCCTCCATTTTAATCATTCTGGACTGCATCAATCAACTTCTGTTGCACTCTTTAATACTCTCTCCAGTGGCAATCTCCATCAGACTTAATGTCAGAATTTGATACCTTAGTCACTGAATTTTTTCCATCCTTACTTGCTCAAGCAGTGAACTTTTATTAACATTTTCTGTAGCACACATCTTACTGGTATTTGAGAAACTGCATTCTATAAAACATGTGCTTCCTCTTTTGGGGCTTAAATTACCTTTTTCTATGGTTCTTCTCCTAAACTCCTTTTCTTTCACTCTTGACTTTTCTTTTGTATTCTTGAACTTTCCTGAATTGTGAAATAATTTAATTCCTTCTTCGGTAGGAATGAGGCATTTCTTGACTGAGAAGGATCTAATCTAGAATTAAAAAAAAAAAAAAAAGCATAAAAATAACCTACTACTCATATCAGCCTTCCAGGGTAGCTCAATGGTAAAGAACCTGCCTGCGAATGCAGAAGATGAGTGTTCAATCCCTGGGTCGGAAACATGCCCTAGAGAAGGAAATGGCAATCTCTTCTAGTATTCTTAATTGTTAAGGCCCATGGACAGAGGAAGTTTGCAAGCTACAGTCCATGGGGTAGCAAAGAGTCAGACATGGCTTAGCTACCAAATGCAAGCACTTTTCATACCAGCTCTCCCCCAACCAAAATCCCAGTTAAAGACCTAAATCCCACAGTTCACTATTTTAACCATTAATCACATCAAACTATCCTTAAGAGGTGCAGGTTCAATCCCTGGGTTGGGAAGACCCCCTGGAGGAGAACATAGCAACCCATTCCAGTTTTCTTGCTTGGAAAATTCCATGGACAGAGGAACCTGGTGTTTTACAGTCCATGGGATCACAAAGAGTCGGACATGACTAAAGAAACAACACATGCACCCACATATGTTTAACTAATTGTGTAAATAGTTATGTAAATCTTATGTCCTTCTCAATGGTTTTATATATGCTGATAAATAGGAATAGTAGCATGTCTATGTGAGAATGATTACTTGTTATGAATCATGTGTTTATTACAGTCTTCTGAAGTTGCTTCTTTGGCTGGCAAGATTTGGAGCGTTATTAGCAAGTGTATTACGTTTGAAGCCTTTTGATGCAGTGTTCACCAGCCTCCTCACCTCAAATCTGTATCATCCATAAAAGACTTTCATTGAAGAAAGGATGGTGGGAATAAGGGATTGCATCCAAGCACCTATGACATCCTCCTTGATTCAAACCTCTGTTAAGAATGACTTTGCTTCACTTTTGAACTCTTTGAGCCTTCCTTACAGAACTGAAGGAGTAGAGAACATAGCTTTTCATTACTGCACTTTTCCTCAAGCAATTCTTTGAGCCAGAGGCAGAATTTCACGAACATCTCTTATTTTGAAACAGGTTATTTCAAGCAAGCTTTTATATTTTGTTTGATGTTATATCACACATTGCTACTTTCCTTTAATACCAGTATTTTCCCCAACTTCCAACTCTTCAGAAAGCTACTGATCTTCCTGGGTGATCTGAGAGATTTCTCATCAAATGTTGCCTTTTCAGTAGAAAGTATGGAAAGTTAACAGTTGTTTGAAGCTGTATTATCTGACCTTGTGGAAAACAATGTTTACCTTCTGCCTTTCCAAATGAACTGTTGCTCTGAATAGCTGGTGTTCTATTCACATGTGTGACTTAGGATAGCTGCTAAATAATTTTCAAACTTCAGTTTTCTCAACTGAAAATGGAATGGCAGATCAATATAAATTACTGTAAGTATATACATAATGCATTTGAGCCCCCCTCTTTTTTTTCTTATAGTGCGCCATCAAGAGTGGGGTGTCCATGTATGGTTTTACCTGAAAATGTTCTGTTGAGTCCCTAGATTACCTAGCAAATTCAAGGTGAGACTGGGGTGGGCAAGGTTTTGCTGACTTTTCCAGGTTTCTTGAATCCATTATCTTAATTCATTTTATTTCTTTTATCATACCTAGATAACCTATTTTCTCCTGTACAATAAATTTTCCTCGCTAGACTCTACTGCCAGTTAATTTTGCCCAGTCAGCAAAAATTTCTTTCGTAAAGATGTCATTTGTGGTATTTTATTCTATCATATGTGAGAAGGGCAATATTTCAGACATGGAAGGACCAAGAAAACATAACTGACTGGGTGTGGAAAATTATTGAGGGGGAAGAGGGACCTAGTCACTATAAAAGTAAATCAGAAAAGATCTTAACAGAGAGGCAGAAACATTTCAGTGAACAAAACGAGTATTTTCAGTTAAAGCTAATGAAATTATACAATATGAGTTTAAACTGAAATCTAAGAATTAAAAAGGATAAATTTAAAATATAATTTTAGCTTACACATATAATAACTTGCAAATGGTTTACAAATATAATAACTATAATAACACCTGAAAAAATTATATGAGGATTTGGAAGTAAAAGTTACTAAAATATTTTCTTGACAGGTATGATCATTATTTAATTTGACATTCTGATAAATATTTTAAAAGTCTATCAAATTTTAGAAATGGAAGAGGCATAGACATTTTAAAACCACTTGTTAGATCAATAATAAAATAGGGAAAAGAGAATAGTAACAATAAGGAAAGTATGTGACATGTGTGTTAGTCACTCAGTTGTGTCCGATTCTTTGTGAGTCCATGGACCATAGCCCATGGAATTCTCCAGGCAAGATTACTGGAGTGAGTAGCCATTCCCTTCTCCAAGGGAGATTCCCGAACCAAGCATTCAAACCCAGGTCTCTTGCATTGCAAACCCAGGTCTCTTGCATTGCAGGCAGATTCTTTACTGTCAGAGCAACAGGGAAGACCAAGGAAAGAATATTATGTACTAAAAGCACAATCAATATTGAGTAAGAAATGATTGGAGTGAATAGACAAAGAGAGCCCTACAAAGTTTTTGTTTTGATTAGATGACAATCAAAAATCTAAGAAAGCATAATCAGGATAGATGCTGTTTAAAACAAGTCTATCTTAAACAAAAATATAGTGAAACTCTGCAACAGATGAAAAAAAAAGGTAGTTTTACCTGAATTATTTTGAAATGAGATATTCACCAAGATGCCATATTGTTCCTTGAAAAGCCAATTAGTAGTTCTATACTACTAACATTATGAAAAAAATATTCACACATATAGACATTCACCTAGACAATTAATCCCAATACATATAAACAAATAAATACAAGAAATATAAAGCTTAATTTTTAAATATCCTAATAATTGATGCTTTTGAACTGTGGTGTTGGAAAAGACACCTGAGAGTCCCCTGTAGCGCAAGGAGATCAAACCTGTCAATTCAAATGTAAGTCAGTCCTGAATATTACTTGGAAGGACTGATGCTGAAGCTGAAGCTATAAGACTTTGGCCACCTGATGGGAAGAACTGACTGCTTAGAAAAGACCCTGGTGCTGGGAAACACTGAAGGCAGGAGGAGACGGGGACACCAGAGAATAAGATGGTTGGATAGCATCACCAACTTGATGCACATGAGTTTAAGCAAGCTCCAGAAGATGGTGATGGACAGGGAAGCCTGGTGTGGTGCAGTCCATGGGTCCCAAAGAGTCGGATGTGACTGACTGAACTGAACTGAAACTGTTTGTAGAAAAACAAGAAGGAAGACAAGGAGTACCATTTCTGTTATAGAAACAACTTTCTTCTTTTTACAATGAGCATTCAGTGTATTTTACTTTCTCATTTGAAAAAAAAAAAGTTAATTTAAACAAAAAATGTATTTAGAATATTCATAATTGTTGGACTTTATTGTTTAAGTTCTGGTCTATTCTAATAATGTCCATTCACGTGACTGTAATTATATCATTTTAAGTTTGGGTTTATGTCATTTAAAACAAAAAGCAGGACACAAGTGGAAGCTTACTCTTGTATCTATTATGTCCTTCTTGGTACATGTTAGTTTGAAAAATAGTCTGTTGTGATGTTTTTAAATACTTCTAACTCACATGTGTAGAGACAACTATAATGATTTTGAGTAATGGAGGAACTGATCTCATTGATTTTGGATGGTATAAAGCAAGGTGGAAGCTATTGGAAAAAAAATAGTTCCATGAATTAAATGGAGGTAGTTTTCTATTAACAACACTCCTCTGATATCTTCCATTGAAAAGGAAAGAGATAATGTTTTAGCACACTCTTCATAAAAGACACATTTGGATTAATAGTAAACCAAACCATGAAAAGCAACAGTTAGAATTGGACATGGAACAACTGACTGGTTTTAAATAGGAAAAGGAGTACGTCAAGACTGTATATTGTCACCCCTCTTATTTAACTTGTATGTAAAGTACATCATGAGAAACACTGTACTAGAAGAAACACAAGCTGGAATCAAGATTTCTGGGAGAAATATAACCTCAGATATGCAGATTACACAACCCTTATGGCAGAAAGTGAAGAGGAACTAAAAAACCTCTTGATGAAAGTAAAAGAGGAGAGTGAAAAAGTTGGCTTAAAGCTCAACATTCAGAAAATGAAGATCATGGCATCTTGTCTCATCACTTCATGGGAAATAGATGGGGAAACAGTGGAAACAGTGTCAGACTTTATTTTGGGGGGCTCCAAAATCACTGCAGATGGTGACCGCAGCCATGAAATTAAAGACACTTACTCCTTGGAAGAAAAGTATGGCAAACCCAATAGAGTATTGTAAAGTTAAATTTAAAAATAAATAAATTAAAAAAAAAAAATCAACCCTCAAAAAAAAAAAAAAAGAAAAGAAAAGTTATGACCCACCTAGATAGCATATTCAAAAGCAGAGATATTTCTTTGCTGACTAAGGTCCATCTAGTCAAGGCTGTGGTTTTTCCTGTGGTCATGTATGGATGTGAGAGTTGGACTGTGAAGAAGGCTGAGCACCAAAGAATTGATGCTTTTGAACTGTGGTGTTGGAGAAGACTCTTGAGAGTCCCTTGGACTGCATGGAGATCCAACCAGTCCATTTTGAAGGAGATCAACCCTGGGATTTCTTTGGAAGGAATGCTGCTAAAGCTGAAACTCCAGTACTTTGGCCACCTCACACGAAGAGTTGACTCATTGGAAAAGACTCTGATGCTGGGAGGGATTAGGGGTAGGAAGAGAAGGGGACGACAGAGGATGAGATGGCTGGATGGCATCACCGACTCGATCAAGGTGAGTCTGAGTGAACTCTGGGAGTTAGTGATGGACAGAGAGGCCACAAAGAGTCAGACACGACAGAGTGACTGAACTGAATTGAACTGAAACCATGAAAAAGTTTGAAACATAAATGGCGTATTTCAGCAATGAGTGAAAAAACATTTGACATAGAAAAACAGTCATAGAATAAAAAAAGTTTATTAAAGTTTTGATAATAGACCTAATTTGTGAATGAAAAAATATGTTTCTTCTTATATGTTAATAAAAGTAAAACATTATCTATTGCTCATATGACAAGTTCAAATATGATTATATTTAGAATAATTGCTTACAAACCTTTTTTTTTCCAAATAGAAATAAAGCGTTATGCAAAATATACACACTATATCAAGTTAACAACAGCTCAACACATAAGTATCAATGAAGGAAGACATCAATGAAATGAAGACAGAAATGATAATACATGGCCAACACTACTGCTACTCTCAGCTCAGTCACACCCGACTCTTTGTGGCCCTATGGACCAGAGCCCACCAGGCTCCTCTGCCCATGGGATTGTCTGGGCAAGAAAGCTGGACTAGGTTGCCATGCTGTCTTCCAGGGAATCTTCATGACCCAGGGATAAAACCCACATTTCTTATGTCTCCTGCTTTAGCAGGCAGGTTTTTTCCACTAGCACTACCAAATAGAGAAAAGCATTATACAAAATACATACACTATATCAAGTTAACAGTAATGCAACAAATAGGAACCGATGAAAGAAGACATCAGTGGAGCAAAGACAGAAATGGTAATGCATGGCTAATATATTATGGTAAAAAAATTCAGCATCAAGTCAATTAAATAATTGTAGTTTCCAAAACCCAAACTAAAGGACAAAAATCACCATTGGCTATTAAGATATGTTTTCATAAGCAAAAAATATTAGTCAAATATTTATTTTGACATCACAATTATTCTTAATACTAGGATATCTAAATAGTGTGTTAAGTGGAACCTCAGTTGTATCTTTAGACATTATTGTATAATTAGTAACTAACCCATAAATCTCTTGTAGTAAACATGAGAAAGATTTGTATATTTTTTGTCTAAAATCCCTCAGGATAGAATAATACCACGAAGTCAAAAGTTGTTTTTATAGTTGGAGCAAAAGATGTGAAGGATGGCATTTTATATAAATCAGGTACACAAGCCTGGTTCTTTACCAACTGAGCTATCAGAGAAGCCCACACAAGCCTAATAGTTTGTCTTAATCCTTAATCTAGATATTCTTCTACAAACATGGTTGTGAGTTATATGTATCCCAGGGAATTCATGTTAAACTTCTAAACCTCGGTAACTCAGAATGTAAACTTATTTTGAAATAGTCTTTGCAGGAAAAATCATTCAAATTAAAATGATGTCATCCAGGTGGAATCTATTCCAGTGTGACCGGTGTCCTAAGGAGGAGAGCTTTGGACAGGGAGATACACATGAGGAAGACAGTGTGAGGAGACACCGATGTGTCCATGTGACAACTGAGGCAGATGGGGTGATAGTTTTACCAGCAGGAAACCGACCTGCTAACACCTTGATCTCATACTTCTAGATTTCAAATATGTGAGATCATTTCTGATGTATAAACCACCTCCTTTGTGGTGGTCCTGGCAAACTAATGGGCCTCCCCCCGGTGGCTCACACAGTAAAGAATCTGCCTGCAATGCAGGAGACGGAGGTTCAATTCCTGGGTTGGGAAGATCCCCTGAAGGAGGAAATGGTACTCCACTCCAATATTCTTACTTGGGAAATCCCATGGACAAGAGGAACCCAGCAGGTTACTTTCCATGGAGTTGCAAAGAGTCTGAATCGATAGAGTAACTGACACTTCACTGTAGCAAATTAAAACATATATTACCTCTCTTTATGTTTTTAATGCATATTGTACTGCTCTGTTTTTGAGAATATGAGCTTTGGGAAATACCAGAAGTTAAGGTTTTTGTGTTTCAAGACCATGTGTTTTGTTTTAACTTTCTGTAACCCTACTGATAGGCTTCACAAGGGCAAATGTTTTTTGTCTGTTTGCTTGCTGATGTAATTCAAGTGATCTGAATGGTGTGTCTGACATATGGTCCATACTCAATAAATATTTGTTGCATGACTGACTGAATCCTCTTATAAGAGCTGAAAGGTCTAACTATTACTTCTCATTGAGTAGAGTGTTATTCAACCATATCACAGAAGTAGACCCTGGGAGGACTTAGCAGATTTCCTCAGCAAATACTTCTGGGTTAGCTCCATAAGAAAAAACATTAAAATGAACCTTAAATCCCCATATTAGAGGGAGTATGGCGAAGTTGCTCAGTCGTGTCTGACTCTTTGTGACCCCATGGACTGTAGCCTACCAGGTTCCTCTGTCCATGGGATTTTCCAGACAATAGTCCGGAGTGGATTATCATTTACTTCTCCAGGGGATCTTCTCAACCCAGGGATCGAACCCAGGTCTCCTGCATTATAGTCAGACGCTTTACCTTCTGAGCCACCAGGAAAGTCCTATTTTCAAGCTTGTATTTCCAAATATCCATCATTGAATCTTGATGTAAGAAAGAAAATGAAAAATATAAGCCACAATAGAATGTAAGCCTGGAAAATTTCAAATACTTTTTTTTCTAATCTCTTAGAAGATAAATTTAGATCGACTTTTTACTTATCTGCCTCTCCAAAAAGAACAAAAATGATTGAACTTACACACTCTGGCAAATCATCAAGCGGCATATGTAAAGATCAACTGTTTTTATCTCATTCTAAAAGAAAATATGAATGCACCCCTCTTTGGCACAGCCGCTAACCTAAAAACAGAAAAGCAATCCACATGTTCAGGTTCTACAGTTGCACTATTGTAATAGAATGAGGCAGTAAGAGTAGCTATTTTTCTCAGGCACTGTAAGCTAGAAAAATAATCGAAATCATCAGGTGAGTGGTGATATCTCAGTTTTAACTATGACTTAACTTAACGGAGAAGGCAATGGCACCCCACTCCAATACTCTTGCCTGGAAAATCTCATGGGCGGAAGAGCCTGGTAGGCTGCAGTCCATGGGGTAGCAGAAGAGTTGGACATGGCTGAGCGACTTCACTTTCACTTTTCACTTTCATGCATTGGAGAAGGAAATGGCAACCCACTCTAGTATTCTTGCCTGGAGAATCCCAGGGACGAGGGAGCCTGGTGGGCTGCCATCTATGGGGTCACACAGAGTCATACACACATGAAGTGANAAAAAAAAAAAAACCTGATCTGGGAAAAGTGCCTTCCACAAACTGCTATGATTTCAGCAAATCTATATTACAAGTATTCATGCTGAGCAAACCCACTTTGTGCAGACCCACAACCTCCAGTTCTAATTCTCTCCATCTTCCCTACAGTATTCATCCATCACTTTAATCCTGTAATGTCACCTTCCAGCATTGTATGATGCATATATGATAAGCTGCTTCAGTTGTTTCCAACTCTTTGCAACCCTATGGACTATAGCTTGCCAGGTTCCTCTGTCCATGGGATTCTCCAGCAAGAATACTGGAGTGGGTTGTCATGCCTTTCTCCAAGAGATCTTTCTAACCCAGGGATCAAACCCACATCTCTTACATCTCCTGCATTGGCAGACAGGTTCTTTACCACTAGTGCCACCTGGGAAGCAATCCTGTAATGTCACATTCCAATATTAAACCAATTCAAAACTTCCCTCTGAAAATTTTATCCCTGTATTTCTGTATTTTGTTAACATAATGGATTAGTAAATTGCACAGAATATTAGCTACCTCTTCAAGCTTTAGTTAATTAATAGATGTGGTTTCCCGTCTACAGTTGCCTTCATGGCATTTAACTGTTGAGAGGCTATAAGGGAACCCTTCCATCCTTCTTGAAGACAGAAACACGTCACACTTTGCATTTCACGGTTATTACTTATTTTTGATCCTATGATACAAAACTGCTTTGAAATAGCAGAAATGCACTCAGAAAATGATGTAGTGTTTCTTTCTGTGTCGTCAACCACTTCATTTGTCAATGACAATGTTCAGTACACATTGTTTCTATGTTTACAATACTTTCATAGATTATTGCATTTTTAACATTTATTGAAAGTTCATAATGATAGGTAATCAATTACTCTATTATCTCTTTTTAAATTTTTATAAATTTTATTTTGTTAGTTATTTGTTTCTAGCTGTACTGGGTCTTCATTGCTGCTCAGGCTTTTCTCGAGTTGCAACAAGGGGGGCTACTTTCTAGTTGCAGGGTGCAGGCTTCTCATCACGGTGACTTCTCTTGTTGTGAAGCACAACCCTAGTGTGCCTGGGCTTTAGTAGATGCAGTACTTTGGCTCAGTAGATGTGGCTCTTGGGCACTAGCGCACAGGCTCAAAAGCTGTGAAATTCAGGCTTAGTTGCTCCTTAGCAAGTGGGATCTTCCTGGATCAGGGATTGAACCCATGTCTCCTACATTGGTAGGCAGAGTCTTTACCACTGGACCACCAAAATTATCACCTTTGATAATTTAAACTCTCCCCCACTCAAGCCATTATATTTTTGGTAAACAATTTCAGCAGTTCTCTATTTGTAAATGGAGATTTGGAAACGAACATAATATCATTCTACATTATTTTTTCCTATAATTCTCATATAAAAACATCATGAAAATACTTCTAAGCCTTCTGTCAAAATAATTTTTTTAAAGTTGAATAATTTTCACCTTTCAGAAGTACCCAGTTTACTTAACCACTTCTTATTGATGGATATTCCAAAAGTTCCCAGGTTTCTGATGCTACAAAAGATGCCAAAATATCCACTGTATACTTTTTACACAGTGATATTTTAATATCTTTAGATTCTCATATAAAGTGGGATTTTTGACTAATGGATTTATGTGTGCTCAGTTGCTTCATTTGTGTCTGACTCTTTGCGACCCCATGGACTGTAGCCTGCCAGGCTCCTCTGCTCATGTAATTTTTGAGGCAGAAATAATGGAGTAGTTTGCCATTTTCTACTCTGTGGGATCTTCCCAACCCAGGGATCAAACCTGAGTCTCTTGCATCTCCTACACTGGCAGGCAGATTCTTTACCAACTGCACCACCTGGGAAGCAAGCAAAGGATTTATGATTTAAGCTTAATAGCTATCATCAGATTGCTTTAAGGAACTGCTTTACCAACGCACAGTTCTAATAGCAGTATGTGAGAATGCTGCTTTCCTAATATTCTTGCAAAAGCTGCTGATGTTTATTCAATTTTTTCAAACAGTAAAAAGTCTATTACATTTTTTTTCTTTTATTAAATTTCTTTGACAGCCTCTAATATTGAGTGTTAGTCTCTCAGTCATGTCTGACTCTCTCCAGTCTCCTGGATTATAGCCTGTCAGGCTTATTTCTCCATGGAATTTTCCAGACAGGAATACTGGAGTATGTAGCCATTCCCTTCTCCAGGAGATCTTTCCAGCCAAGGGATCAAATCCAGGTCCCTGAATTACAGGAAGATTCTTTACCACCTGAGACACAAGGGAAGCCTCTGCTGCTGCTGCTGCTAAGTCACTTCAGTCGTGTCTGACTCTGTGCGACCCCATTGACGGCTAATTTTTCTGTGGTCTACTGGTAGCTTGGGGACTACTTGGATATTCAATTGCTTTGCCATTTTTTTTAAATCAGATTCTATCTTTTCTCTTAATTCATAGCAGGTGTTTGAACAATATAAATTATCAATTTTATATTTCTATTAAGTATTTGCTAATCACCATTCTTTGAAGCTACATATAGTATAATTTTAAAGAATGTAAAACTTTGTATAGTCAAATATGTATTTTATTGTGTCCGGGTTTATCCTCTTATTTCTAAATTTCACATCCTCTAACACACACTTTTATTTCATTAACATTTAGTCTTTACATTTTATTTTTTTTAAGTGTTTAGCCATTCACACAATTTAAATTCATTTCTCTCCAATATGAAATGAAATTTTAAAAACTTTTTTCAGATATATAGCATTTTTTTCAGCAAAAGTACTATTCTAATAGACATGAAATACCAACATGTTATAAATTAAATCTACATGAAACCTAGAATCTAATTTTGAATTCTGCATCCTCTATCTTTTTTAAAAAAATTTTTGTATTACTATTGAAATAATTTTTAATTTGCTTAAACACACGAAACAAGACTGGTTTCAAATAGGAAAGGAGTACCTCAAGGCTGTATATTGTCACCCTGCTTATTTAACTGATATGCAAGAGTACAGCATGAGAAGTGCTGGGCTGGAATCAAGATTGCTGGGAAAAATATCAATAGCCACAGGTATGCAGATGACACCACCCTTATGGCAGAAAGTGAAGAGGAACTAAAAAGCCTCTTGATGAAATTGAAAGAGGAGAGTGAAAAAGTTGGCTTAAAGCTCAACATTCAGAAAACGAAGATCATGGCATCCGGTCCCATCACTTCATAGCAAATAGATGGGGAAACAGTGGCTGACTTTATTTTTCTGGGCTTCAAAATCACTGCAGATGGTGATTGTAGCCATGAAATTAAAAAATGTTTACTCCATGGAAGGAAAGTTATGACCAACCTAGACAGCGTATTGAAAAGCAGAGACATTACTTTGTCAACAAAGGTCCATCTAGTCAAGGCTACGGTTTTTCCAGTGGTCATGTATGGATGTGAAAGTTGGACTATAAAGAAAGTTGAGCTCCAAAGAATTGATGCTTTTGAATGTGGTGTTGCAGAAGACTCTTGGGAGTCCCTTGGACTGAAAGGAGATCCAACCAGTCCATCCTAAAGGAGATCAGTCCTGGATGTTCATTGGAGGGATTGATGTTGAAGCTGAAACTCTGATTATTTGGCCACCTCATGTAAAGAGCAAACTCATTTGAGAAGACCCTGATGCTGGGAAAGATTGAGGGCAGGAGGAGAAGGGGACGACAGAGGATGAGATGGTTGGATGACATCACCAACTCAATGGACATGGGTTTGAGTAAACTCCAGGAGTTGGTGATGGACAGGGAGGACTGGCATGCTGTGGTTCATGGGGTTGCAAAGAGTTGGAAATGACTGAGCTACTGAACTGAAACATATGATTTAATAATAATAAAAACATTAATTATTTAGCCTTTACTATAAGACTATAAAATTATCTTCAGTTCAGTTCAGTTGCTCAGTTTTGTCCGACTCTTTGCAACCTCATGAATCGCAACATGCCAGACCTCCCTGTCCATTACCAACTCTTAGAGTTCATCCAAACACATGTCCATTGAATCAGTGATGCCATCCAAACATCTCATCCCCTGCCACCCCTATCTCCTCCTGCCTTCAATCTTTCCCAGCATGAGGATCTTGGCCAATGAGTCAGCCATTTGCATCAGGTGACCAAAGCATTGGAGCTTCAGCTTCATCATCAGTCTTTCCAGTGAATATTCAGGGTTGATTTCTTTAACTTAAAAATGGAGGTATAAACTAGAGTTGCATAATTTCGCTTTCTTTCAGCTCTTTATGTTTATCACATCATATATGCCATTGTATGTTTTATGATCTTCACAAGATCAGTTGTGTGGGCTATAGTCCATAGCGTTAAAAGAGTTGGACAGGACTTAGCAAGTAAACAACAACAAAGACTCATTTTTACTCATATTCAATTTAGAGGTGGTGTTATTATTTTCAGTTTCTCCAAGTAGACTACATATATAGAGAATGTTTCAAATATCTCTTAATCACTTTTAACAATAGCAGTATATTTTAAACCACCATATATAGTAGAAGCCTGGGTCTCCACAGCAAACACATTGTCAGTTTTCTTCAGCTAAGTTCAGTTCAGTCACACAGTCAAGTCTGACTCTTTGTGACCCCATGGACAGCAGCATCCAGGCTTCTCTGTCCATCACCAACTGCTGGAGTTTACTCAAACTCATGTCCACTGAGTCAGTGATGCCATCCAACCATCTCATCCTCTGTCATCCCCTTCTTCTGCCTTCAATCTTTCCCAGCATCAGGGTCTTCCCCAAGGAGTCAGTTCTTCCCATCAGGCGGCCAAAGCATTGGAGTTTCAACTTCAGCATCAGTCCTTCCAATGAATATTCAGAACTTATTTCCTTTAGGATATACTGGCTGGATCTCCTTGCTATCCAAGGGACTCTCAGGAGTCTTTTTCTTTTTCTTTTTATATAAATTTATTTATTTTAATTGGAGGTTAATTACTTTACAATATTGTATTGGTTTTGCCATACATCGACATGAATCCACAACGGGTATACACGTGTTCCCCATCTTGAACCCCCCTCCCACCTCCCTCCTTGTACCATCCCTCTGAGTCATCCCAGGGCACTAGTCCCAAGCATCCTGTATCGTGCATCAAACCTGATTGAACACTACAGTTCAAAAGCATTGATTCTTCACCACTCAGCTTTCTTCACAGTCCAACTTTCACATCCATACATGACTACTGGAAAAACCATTGCCTTGACTAAATAAGCCTTTGTTGGCAAAGCAATGTCTCTGCTTTTTAATAGGCTGTCTAGGTTGGTCATAGCTTTTCTTCCAAAGAACAAGAGTCTTTCAATTTTGTGACTGCAATCACCATCTGTAGTGATTTTGGAGCCCCCCAAAGTAAAATCTCTCACTAGTTCCACTGTTTCCCCATCTATTTTCCATGAAGTGATGGGACCGGATGCCATGATCTTAGCTTTCTGAATGTTGAGTTTAGGCCAAATTTTTCACCCTCCTCTTTTAATTTCATCAAGAGACTCTTTAGTTCTTCTTCACTTTCTGCCTTAAGGGTCATTTCACCTGCATATCTGAAGTTATTGATATTTCTCCCAGCAACCTTGATTCTAGCTCCTGCTTTATCCAGTCCAGCATTTCTCATAATGTACTCTGCAAAGCAATTAAATAAGCAAGGTGACAATATATAGCCTTGATGTACTCTTTCCCCAGTTTGGAACCAGTCTGTTGTTCCATGTCCAGTTCTAACTATTTGCTTGGTCACAAGAAAAATTAGCAAGATTGTCCTCAGGCCAAGTGCAATGAGACAAATTGTTTCCATCTCTCATTTCAGTGCTAACCCCTTTTCCCACCCTCTGTGGTTCTTCATTAAGCTCCTTCTATATTACTCACTCTCATGGCGTTTTCTCTCTCTTCCCTGTAACATTTGCTCTAAGGAAACTGAAATGGAAAAGAGGAGAATATTCATTTTCGGTGCAGGCATTTGTGGAAGAATAGCATTTCACAGAACTGAGAGCCCAAAGGTGCAGGTGGAAACACAGATTCAAAACTGAACAATATCTGAAGAGTTAAATTATTTTTTTTGGAAGTTTACCTTTTCTCACTCAAAAGAGTGAAGAATGATTTTCTAAATTATAGTAAAAATCAGAATGGAGGATTTTGACATTAATTTTCTCTGTTAGGCCTTGCTTCTACAATCTCTGTAATATACTATAATTCCTTTTTAAGTGCTTTTAAAATTAGTAGTCCCTTTAATTTTTCATGTGTAAATTATCTTCATCATCCTCACAATGACCCACAATATACATTTTGGAGCCAATAAACAAAGTGGAAAAAATGACTCACACATGCTGACATTGAATTGTGAACTCCAAGCAGATTCCTCTACTGAGTCACAGGGCAATTCTTTGTGACATTTCCAATAGAAATTCCCTCTGGATATTTCAAATATGACATTTCTAAAGTGATTTCCACTGCTCATTTTTCCTCCACTTTTTTCTTCCCACTTTTCCTTTTACCTCTGAAACTCATTCAGAGGTCATCATTGTCTGACTAGTTTTGTTTTCCTGTTTTGTCAAAAAACATTAAGAATATGTAATAAAGGATCAGTTTTTCATGAATTCATATTAATACAAGTACTTTCAAGAATGTGCAGCACAGATTAAATAGATTCTACAAATGAATATGAATGAAGAGAGGTAATGGGGAGACAAGTCCAATAGCACCCCTGCCAAGATTTTCTCAATTAGACATTATTCTTGGACATCAAGCATTTTTAATGTTTTGAAATATAACAATTGATATTATTCCCTTCCTTTAAATTCAGTATTGAATAGCTTTGCTCAGTGATAATTTAAGATTTGTATATTTTCTGAGGTTTAGAATTATTCCACAATGTTTAGAAGTAGATTTATTAATATGTATAGCAATGTGAGATTAGTTTATGAGAAATTAGAGAAGAGACATGCCCTTTCCCTTATAGCATTGAAGTACCTATAAATGTCTCAGCTGGGTGGGAGTAAGTTGTTTACAAAACTCTTGCNTTCCACAATGTTTAGAAGTAGATTTATTAATATGTATAGCAATGTGAGATTAGTTTATGAGAAATTAGAGAAGAGACATGCCCTTTCCCTTATAGCATTGAAGTACCTATAAATGTCTCAGCTGGGTGGGAGTAAGTTGTTTACAAAACTCTTGCATCCAAGTTAGAAAACAGAACCTGCATATGATACAAATGGGGACTCAAGTGCTCCTGGAAAGTATTAAAATACTTACTATGGTGCATCTAATCTCTATCTGAAGACTGTCATTTCTCTAAAGCTTAGCCATAAACCAAATTAACTCCAACTGATGCTTCAGATGAGAAGCTGTGTTTATGTGTTTATGCTTAATAATGTCTTCAGCTCTGGGTGAAAACACCCACCCGGGCAAGCTCATTTCCACCTCTGCCTCCTTATGTAAGTTAATTATGTAGCTAGAGTAAAACCTGGCCCACCATTCAGAGAATGTTTGTCTAAGTAAACACCACATCCTATAATCTCCTACAATCTTCTGATTTCCTGTCATGTATGTACTAAAGTAAGTCTCACTACTCAGCTTTTTCAACTTATCCTGTTGTATTTATTTTTATTTTATTTTATATAACTACTTTTTGATGCATTTGATAAAATTTTCAAGTCTTTAAATTGTAAAAATTGATACACAGGTATATCAAAAATTTGAAAAATTCAGAATATTATTGAAAATAATATATCAAACTCTTCTATCAGTTGAAGAGATGTTATTTTCCGAATCTGTCCAGTCATGAACCTTCCCTGTCACTTTTTCATAATACTGCCTACCCACCTTATTTCCACCCCTTTCTTTCATGTTCTCTCTCACTCTCTTCTCTGTCATCTTTTTGCACATCCTTCTCTTGCAATATTTTTCTTTCTTGGATATTCTTTTTCTTTCTCAATCAAATTGTTGTTGTTCTCTCTCTCTCTCTCTCTGACTCTACACACACATATACACACACGTGTACAAACACACAAGATTACCACTTACATTGAAGAACNCAATATTTTTCTTTCTTGGATATTCTTTTTCTTTCTCAATCAAATTGTTGGTGTTCTCTCTCTCTCTCTCTGACTCTACACACACATATACACACACGTGTACAAACACACAAGATTACCACTTACATTGAAGAACTACAGTTCCCTTCATAAAAACCCTAATCATTTCTTTTTGGGGTTACATCTAGATTTTTTAAGTCGCTACTTTTAGTGGAACAATCCACGCAGTTGTCTCTAACTGCATTTTCTGATATGCTCAAAAACTACTGTTTCTTTTTTTAAAGTAATTTTTATTGATTTTTAATTTATTTTAATTTTTTGAAGTATACATATTTTACAATGTTGTGTTACTTTCTACTATACAGCAAGGTGAATCAGCCCTATGTATGGACGTATCTCCTTTTTAAAATTTCTATCCCATTTGGACAATCATAGAACATTGAGTATAGGTTCCTGATATACACAGTAAGTTCTCACTAGATAACTATATTTTATACATAGCACCAATAGTTTATATATATCAATCCCAACCTCCCAGTTCATCCCGATTCTCCCCACCTTTCCTCCTTTTGTATCCATACATTTGTTTTCTATATCTACATCTCTATGTCTGTGAAAACTAATATTTTTTAAACATTATTACCACAATTCCTACTTTTATGTATTGCTCCTTACATAGAGTAAATTTAACAAAAGAAAACTGGGTGATGATCGTAAGCAAGTCTATTTATGCTCACTTTATGTTCTCATCTTAAGGAAGTAGCTTTTATTATTAGTCTTTTGATTTGTTCCTTTGTTTGTTGTTTATAGTTGTGGATTTTTGGATTTATTCAACATGTTTTAACATTAGCTAATATAATTGGAGATTTTTATTAGCTGTACAATAAATAGTTTATCTTAATATAGGTGAAANAGGAGGAGAAGGGGACGACAGAGGATGAGATGGTTGGATGACATCACCAACTCAATGGACATGGGTTTGAGTAAACTCCAGGAGTTGGTGATGGACAGGGAGGACTGGCATGCTGTGGTTCATGGGGTTGCAAAGAGTTGGAAATGACTGAGCTACTGAACTGAAACATATGATTTAATAATAATAAAAACATTAATTATTTAGCCTTTACTATAAGACTATAAAATTATCTTCAGTTCAGTTCAGTTGCTCAGTTTTGTCCGACTCTTTGCAACCCCATGAATCGCAACATGCCAGACCTCCCTGTCCATTACCAACTCTTAGAGTTCATCCAAACACATGTCCATTGAATCAGTGATGCCATCCAAACATCTCATCCCCTGCCACCCCTATCTCCTCCTGCCTTCAATCTTTCCCAGCATGAGGATCTTGGCCAATGAGTCAGCCATTTGCATCAGGTGACCAAAGCATTGGAGCTTCAGCTTCATCATCAGTCTTTCCAGTGAATATTCAGGGTTGATTTCTTTAACTTAAAAATGGAGGTATAAACTAGAGTTGCATAATTTCGCTTTCTTTCAGCTCTTTATGTTTATCACATCATATATGCCATTGTATGTTTTATGATCTTCACAAGATCAGTTGTGTGGGCTATAGTCCATAGCGTTAAAAGAGTTGGACAGGACTTAGCAAGTAAACAACAACAAAGACTCATTTTTACTCATATTCAATTTAGAGGTGGTGTTATTATTTTCAGTTTCTCCAAGTAGACTACATATATAGAGAATGTTTCAAATATCTCTTAATCACTTTTAACAATAGCAGTATATTTTAAACCACCATATATAGTAGAAGCCTGGGTCTCCACAGCAAACACATTGTCAGTTTTCTTCAGCTAAGTTCAGTTCAGTCACACAGTCAAGTCTGACTCTTTGTGACCCCATGGACAGCAGCATCCAGGCTTCTCTGTCCATCACCAACTGCTGGAGTTTACTCAAACTCATGTCCACTGAGTCAGTGATGCCATCCAACCATCTCATCCTCTGTCATCCCCTTCTTCTGCCTTCAATCTTTCCCAGCATCAGGGTCTTCCCCAAGGAGTCAGTTCTTCCCATCAGGCGGCCAAAGCATTGGAGTTTCAACTTCAGCATCAGTCCTTCCAATGAATATTCAGAACTTATTTCCTTTAGGATATACTGGCTGGATCTCCTTGCTATCCAAGGGACTCTCAGGAGTCTTTTTCTTTTTCTTTTTATATAAATTTATTTATTTTAATTGGAGGTTAATTACTTTACAATATTGTATTGGTTTTGCCATACATCGACATGAATCCACAACGGGTATACACGTGTTCCCCATCTTGAACCCCCCTCCCACCTCCCTCCTTGTACCATCCCTCTGAGTCATCCCAGGGCACTAGTCCCAAGCATCCTGTATCGTGCATCAAACCTGATTGAACACTACAGTTCAAAAGCATTGATTCTTCACCACTCAGCTTTCTTCACAGTCCAACTTTCACATCCATACATGACTACTGGAAAAACCATTGCCTTGACTAAATAAGCCTTTGTTGGCAAAGCAATGTCTCTGCTTTTTAATAGGCTGTCTAGGTTGGTCATAGCTTTTCTTCCAAAGAACAAGAGTCTTTCAATTTTGTGACTGCAATCACCATCTGTAGTGATTTTGGAGCCCCCCAAAGTAAAATCTCTCACTAGTTCCACTGTTTCCCCATCTATTTTCCATGAAGTGATGGGACCGGATGCCATGATCTTAGCTTTCTGAATGTTGAGTTTAGGCCAAATTTTTCACCCTCCTCTTTTAATTTCATCAAGAGACTCTTTAGTTCTTCTTCACTTTCTGCCTTAAGGGTCATTTCACCTGCATATGTGAAGTTATTGATATTTCTCCCGGCAACCTTGATTCTAGCTCCTGCTTTATCCAGTCCAGCATTTCTCATAAGGTACTCTGCAAAGCAATTAAATAAGCAAGGTGACAATATATAGCCTTGATGTACTCTTTCCCCAGTTTGGAACCAGTCTGTTGTTCCATGTCCAGTTCTAACTATTTGCTTGGTCACAAGAAAAATTAGCAAGATTGTCCTCAGGCCAAGTGCAATGAGACAAATTGTTTCCATCTCTCATTTCAGTGCTAACCCCTTTTCCCACCCTCTGTGGATCTTCATTAAGCTCCTTCTATATTACTCACTCTCATGGCGTTTTCTCTCTCTTCCCTGTAACATTTGCTCTAAGGAAACTGAAATGGAAAAGAGGAGAATATTCATTTTTGGTGCAGGCATTTGTGGAAGAATAGCATTTCACAGAACTGAGAGCCCAAAGGTGCAGGTGGAAACACAGATTCAAAACTGAACAATATCTGAAGAGTTAAATTATTTTTTTTGGAAGTTTACCTTTTCTCACTCAAAAGAGTGAAGAATGATTTTCTAAATTATAGTAAAAATCAGAATGGAGGATTTTGACATTAATTTTCTCTGTTAGGCCTTGCTTCTACAATCTCTGTAATATACTATAATTCCTTTTTAAGTGCTTTTAAAATTAGTAGTCCCTTTAATTTTTCATGTGTAAATTATCTTCATCATCCTCACAATGACCCACAATATACATTTTGGAGCCAATAAACAAAGTGGAAAAAATGACTCACACATGCTGACATTGAATTGTGAACTCCAAGCAGATTCCTCTACTGAGTCACAGGGCAATTCTTTGTGACATTTCCAATAGAAATTCCCTCTGGATATTTCAAATATGACATTTCTAAAGTGATTTCCACTGCTCATTTTTCCTCCACTTTTTTCTTCCCACTTTTCCTTTTACCTCTGAAACTCATTCAGAGGTCATCATTGTCTGACTAGTTTTGTTTTCCTGTTTTGTCAAAAAACATTAAGAATATGTAATAAAGGATCAATTTTTCACGAATTCATATTAATACAAGTACTTTCAAGAATGTGCAGCACAGATTAAATAGATTCTACAAATGAATATGAATGAAGAGAGGTAATGGGGAGACAAGTCCAATAGCACCCCTGCCAAGATTTTCTCAATTAGACATTATTCTTGGACATCAAGCATTTTTAATGTTTTGAAATATAACAATTGATATTATTCCCTTCCTTCAAATTCAGTATTGAATAGCTTTGCTCAGTGATAATTTAAGATTTGTATATTTTCTGAGGTTTAGAATTATTCCACAATGTTTAGAAGTAGATTTATTAATATGTATAGCAATGTGAGATTAGTTTATGAGAAATTAGAGAAGAGACATGCCCTTTCCCTTATAGCATTGAAGTACCTATAAATGTCTCAGCTGGGTGGGAGTAAGTTGTTTACAAAACTCTTGCATCCAAGTTAGAAAACAGAACCTGCATATGATACAAATGGGGACTCAAGTGCTCCTGGAAAGTATTAAAATACTTACTATGGTGCATCTAATCTCTATCTGAAGACTGTCATTTCTCTAAAGCTTAGCCATAAACCAAATTAACTCCAACTGATGCTTCAGATGAGAAGCTGTGTTTATGTGTTTATGCTTAATAATGTCTTCAGCTCTGGGTGAAAACACCCACCCGGGCAAGCTCATTTCCACCTCTGCCTCCTTATGTAAGTTAATTATGTAGCTAGAGTAAAACCTGGCCCACCATTCAGAGAATGTTTGTCTAAGTAAACACCACATCCTATAATCTCCTACAATCTTCTGATTTCCTGTCATGTATGTACTAAAGTAAGTCTCACTACTCAGCTTTTTCAACTTATCCTGTTGTATTTATTTTTATTTTATTTTATATAACTACTTTTTGATGCATTTGATAAAATTTTCAAGTCTTTAAATTGTAAAAATTGATACACAGGTATATCAAAAATTTGAAAAATTCAGAATATTATTGAAAATAATATATCAAACTCTTCTATCAGTTGAAGAGGTGTTATTTTCCGAATCTGTCCAGTCATGAACCTTCCCTGTCACTTTTTCATAATACTGCCTACCCACCTTATTTCCACCCCTTTCTTTCATGTTCTCTCTCACTCTCTTCTCTGTCATCTTTTTGCACATCCTTCTCTTGCAATATTTTTCTTTCTTGGATATTCTTTTTCTTTCTCAATCAAATTGTTGTTGTTCTCTCTCTCTCTCTCTCTGACTCTACACACACATATACACACACATGTACAAACACACAAGATTACCACTTACATTGAAGAACTACAATTCCCTTCATAAAAACCCTAATCATTTCTTTTTGGGGTTACATCTAGATTTTTTAAGTCGCTACTTTTAGTGGAACAATCCACGCAGTTGTCTCTAACTGCATTTTCTGATATGCTCAAAAACTACTGTTTCTTTTTTTAAAGTAATTTTTATTGATTTTTAATTTATTTTAATTTTTTGAAGTATACATATTTTACAATGTTGTGTTACTTTCTACTATACAGCAAGGTGAATCAGCCCTATGTATGGACGTATCTCCTTTTTAAAATTTCTATCCCATTTGGACAATCATAGAACATTGAGTATAGGTTCCTGATATACACAGTAAGTTCTCACTAGATAACTATATTTTATACATAGCACCAATAGTTTATATATATCAATCCCAACCTCCCAATTCATCCCGATTCTCCCCACCTTTCCTCCTTTTGTATCCATACATTTGTTTTCTATATCTACGTCTCTATGTCTGTGAAAACTAATATTTTTTAAACATTATTACCACAATTCCTACTTTTATGTATTGCTCCTTACATAGAGTAAATTTAACAAAAGAAAACTGGGTGATGATCGTAAGCAAGTCTATTTATGCTCACTTTATGTTCTCATCTTAAGGAAGTAGCTTTTATTATTAGTCTTTTGATTTGTTCCTTTGTTTGTTGTTTATAGTTGTGGATTTTTGGATTTATTCAACATGTTTTAACATTAGCTAATATAATTGGAGATTTTTATTAGCTGTACAATAAATAGTTTATCTTAATATAGGTGAAATATTGTTTCAATATAGTTTATAAATTCTTTAAAAATATTTTAAATAATAAAAAATAAATAATATATATATATATTATACAAGGCACACTTGTATCACTAAAAGCATCTGATTTTCTTAATATTATGTTTATTATTAATAAAAATACATATAAATTATCTTTAAAATAATAGAACCACTTATTATTTTATATATGATTTATATATTCCAAAGATTGATTTTTATTTGACTTTTATTTTGCTAAATTTGTAGTTCTCTATCTTTAATTTTTAAAATAAGAATCAAAAGGTAATGACCCTTATAGACTTTTACTAAAAACATCATTGTAAATAAATATCTGAAACACTAAATATGTGCTTCTAAATATATCCATGCATAAGTGTGTGTGTGTGTTTGTGTAGAGTAAGAGAGAGAGAGAGAACACCAACAAATGAGACTGGGTAAGAAAATTAAAGAATGCCCAAGAAAGAAAAAGACTGTGAGAGAAAAATATGGAAAAAGAAAGATTTCTCATGATATAAAACATCCTGAGCTACTTTCTTTTAGATCCTATGATTTAAAGTAAAAGAGAATTATTCAGCAGAAAACTATTTGAGCTGGTTCTCTTATAAAGCAACAGTTAGAACTGGAGATGGAACCAGGGACTGGTTCTGAATTGGGAAAAGAGTGCATTAAGGCTATATATTGTCACCCTGCTTATTTAATTTATATGCAGAGTACATTATGCAAAATGTCAGTCTGGATGAAGCACAAGCTGGAATCAAGATTGCAGGAAAAAATATCAATAACCTCAGATATGCAGATGACACCACCCTTATGGCAGAAAGTTAAGAGGAACTAAAGAACATCTTGATGAAAGTGAAAGAGGAGAGTGAAAAATCTAGCTTAAAACTCAACATTCAAAAAACGGAAATCATGGCATCTGGTCTCAACACTCCATGGCAAATACATGTGGAAACAATGGAAACAGTGACAGAATTTATTTTATTGGGCTCCAAAATCACTGCAAATGCTGACTGCAGCCATGAAATTAAAAGATACTTGATGGACAAGGAAGCCGGGCGTACCCCACAGTCCTTGGGGCCACAAAGAGTCAGACACAGCTGAGCACTGACTCCTCCTTGGAAGATAATTGTAATAAACCTACACAGCATATTAAAAAGNAAATTAAAAGATACTTGATGGACAAGGAAGCCGGGCATACCCCACAGTCCTTGGGGCCACAAAGAGTCAGGCACAGCTGAGCACTGACTCCTCCTTGGAAGAAAATTGTAATAAACCTACACAGCATATTAAAAAGCAGAGACATTGCCTTGCCAACAAAGGTTCATCTAGTCAAAGCTATGGTTTTTCTGGTAGTCATGTATGGATGTGAGAGTTGGACCATAAAGAAAGCTGAGAGTTGAAGAATTGATGCTTTTGAAATATGGTGTTGGGGAAGACTCTTGAGAGCCCTTGGACAGCTAGGAGATCAAACCAGTCAATCCTAAAGGAAATCAGTCCTGAATTTTCACTGAAAGGACGGATGCTGAAGCTGAAGCTCCAATAGTTTGGCCACCTGATGTGAAGAACTGACTCATTGGAAAAGACCCTGATCCTGAGAAAGACTGAAGTCAGGAGGAGAAGGGGACAACAGAGGATGAAATGGTTAGATGGCATCAACAACTCCATGGACTTGATTTTGAGCAAGCTCTGGGAATTGGTGATGGACAGGGAAGCCTGGTGTGCTGCAGTCCATGAGGTTGCAACAGTCAGACACGAGTGAGCAACTGAACTGAACTGAACTCATAAATATGTAGGTCAATCTTAGATTCTCTGCCTAGATTAGACAAAGACACATACCTACATATAACTAGGGTATGCACATGCATGCTCAGTGACTTCAGTTGTGTCTGAGTCTTTGTGACCCCAGGAACCAGAGCCCACCGGGCTCCTCTGTCCATGGGACTTTGTGGCAAGAGTACTGGAGTGAAATGCCATACACTCCACCAGGGGATCTTCCCAACCCAAGGATCGAACCCATGTCTCCCGCCTCTCCTGCACTGCAGGCAGTTTCTTTACCGCTGAGTCACTGGAGAAACCTACATCTAATGCATACTATATTTATAATAGACAATATTACATTCATGGTGTTGATTGATTTACTTACAATTGTCTTTATTTTTAAATTTTACATTCATCAATGTTCTCTTCCTTTCTCTGATATTTTTAGGTTGACACAGTTTCTTTTGTTTCAACTTTTCTTTTTTCTATTTTCAAACTTAAAATTACTTTTTCTTTCCAGCAATTGCAATTTCATTAAAATGTGTCTAGATGTGACTATATTTTCAATGCTACCCAAAATTAGCCTGTGTATAAAAATCTGGGAAATTATCCATCATTTATATCTTTAAATACTCCCTCTTGCCCATTCTCTATTCTCTCTTTCCATACAAATGAGAGTGTTCCCAAGATAAAAGCCACAGTCTTTTAAAAAAATTCTGGTTTCAGAAATGGCATTCTATCATTTCCATGGTACTCTATTTAAAGTTAGTGAAATAAGTCTAATAAGTCTAATAATGAGTCAAAGAAGCCTAATAATATTTGCCTAAACTCAAGGGGTAGATATTACACAAGGACACAAATTCAGGACACGGTGATCATCAGGGAATCATTATAGAGGTTGCCTACCACAATAATTAACACACTGAATATTAATTTCTCTGAATTACATGGCTCATTCACATATTCTTATATTTATAAAATTGATTTTTTTGCAGCTTATCTGATCAAATGTGTAATAATATTATTGTACAATAAAAAAATCAATTTCAGATGTTTAGATTACAAAGTTTCACAGGTAGCAAGTTAACACTATTGCATAAACTATTCATATCATGTCTTTATTTTTAACAGATCTGACTCTCAAAGGCTGAGGGAATTTTTATTATTCTTGGCAAATATCAGATATTCACAAAGGCACAGTTGTATCGCTAAAAATATCTGATTTTCTTAATATCATGTATTTCACTTGTGGTAGAGTAATTTATTTAGATATTAATTTGAATCCTGTTCACCAACTCCCCAGGCACACACCTCCTGCCATTCTCTGAAAGGAACCACAGAATAAACCTAAAGCGGCTTGACAGTAACTTGAAGCTTCTGATGAAAGACCTAAGACCGCATTTAGTTGAGTTTCACTAGTGCTTTATTTCTAGCACAGAGGACATAAAAGTATATTCATGATCAGATTTGTAGGAATATTAAGTCCACTATAACATTTGATGAAATAAATGAGAGGAAAATGTATAACAAACTCTACTAAGGACAGAGGACACAGGGTGTGGTGAATGCACCTTGGAGCTAGAGGGTGAGGCCTGTGGCTCTGAACAGTGACCTATCAGTGATGATGTTTATTATAATCTGAGATCTAAGATCAGGGACTTCCCTGGTGGTTCAGTAGCTAAGACTCCACACTCCCAGTGCAGGGAGGCTAGGTTAGATCCCTGGTCAGGAAACCAGATCCCACATGCTGCAATTCAGAGTTTACATGCTGCACCAGAAAAAAGATCCCATGTGCCTCAACTAAGAGCTGATGCAGCCAAATAAATAACTATATTTATTTATTTATAAATATTTATTAAACAATAAATATGCTTTTTTATTTTTTTGATGACATTTATTTTTTAATTTTTTATTTTTAATTTTTTAACTTTATTTTACTTTACAATACTCTATTGGCTTTGCCATACATCGACGTGAATCCACCATAGGTGTACACGAGCTCCCAAACCTGAATCCCCCTCCCACCTCCCACTCCACATTGTCTCCCTGGATCATCCCCGTGCACCAGCCCCAAGCATCCTGCATCCTGCATCGTATACTATCATGTAAATATGTGTTTAAAATATTATTTAAAAATATAAGATCTTAAAATTCAATTGGGATAGAAAACTCTCATGACATTAAAATTTTCATAAGATTGTTCAGGTGCAGCACAGTTTGTTTGGTTTATTTGTATATGTTATTTTTTTTTACCATGATATTTTAGTTCTCTTGTGATTCCAGTTCAAGAATCACTTATGTTACATGAATGGAGTTTTATCTAAAATTGCAATTATTTCAAAGAACTCAAGCAGAATGCCCAGTCAGTCATTAAAGTTGGCATATTTTGAGACAAAGAACATGACCCTTTAAAGTTTTTCCTAAAAACATCATTGGTTATAAATGTGTAAAATACTAAATATGTCCCTTTAAATATGTTTCAGTTTATCTTTTGCTTATTCTTAACTGTGGATTTAATAAGTGGAAAATTAAGTAGGACATCAGGATAAGATTTTGCTAATAAATCTGAGTAACTAATGTTGATTAATAGAGTGTTGTAAAATGGTATAAACTTAGATGATTGGACTAGTTTCCTATTGTTGCTGCTACAAAGTACCACCAATTTTGTAACATCTTACAGTTCTGTAGGGTAGAAAACTCACTGGGCTAAAACCCAGGTGTTGGCAGGGCTTTGTTCCACTTTGGCAGTTCTAGGGGAGAAGCCTTTTCTTGGCCTTTCTGGCTTTTAGAAACAGCATCCATTCCAAACCTAGTGGCCCTCCTCCTCCAACTTCAGAATCATCAGGAAAGGATGAAGCACTGTTCACAGGGTATCATTCTGACCTCTGCTCCTGCCGTCCTGTCTTTTCTGACCTGAACACTTCCGCCTCCTTCTGCACTATAAAAAACCAGTGTGATTACTTGGGGCCCACCAGGATAATCCATGATAATCTCCCTATTTTATTTTTCATTCTTTTTCATCAAAAATAGAGTTTTATTAAGGCAATGTGACATAGTGGCATTAAGCACTATACCATTTGACAAGGCGTCCTTTCAAAAGTGAGCCCCAGTACACAATTATATAGCTTCCCTACTAATCTTTAATGTCTATGGCTACTTAATTTAATTCTAACGATTGAGTAAAACGCTCTTTCTACCACACACTGAACATTCACTTCAGTTCATCATAGAAACTCTTCTAAATGTAAGAATGGGGTCAGGCACTTGGCTGACAGTCACTAAGTACCTGATGGCCACGGTGCCAGATTCACGGAGCAGCTGCCTGACTAAGTGTCCCTGGACCCCAAAACCTGGGAGGGGATAGGGGAGAAGTGTCCCAAGATGGCAAAAAGGCTGAAAGAAATGGACCCAAGCCTCTCCATCAGGAGTGTCCATGGTGACCTTAGCTCCCCTCTTAGGCATGCCATACAGACACTTGGGCTCTTCTGTCTGGTAGCCAATATGGGCTGCACCTGGGCCGAATGGGCTACTGTGAAACACATGGGCACCAGTGTCAGATCTGAGTAACAACAGCCAAGGAAACTCTGCCCACACGACTCTAAGCCCTTTGTAAAATTAATAGAGTTACTTCTCAAAACTATAAGGTGGGTATTATCATCACCCTCCACTTAGAATCACAAAGAGAGCTCATTGATTTGCTTCACCATGAGATAGGCTGATAAATCCAGGAGATGAGGTGTTGAGGCAAGGAGTAAGACTTTATTCGAAAAGTGAGCTGACTGAGAAGATGGCAGACTGGTGTCTCAAAATAAGCCATCTTGTTGAGGTCTGGATGCCAGGTTCTTTTGTGGATCAGAGATGGGGAGAGGTGAGGAAACAAAGTAAAAAGACCACTTAATTCCTGCAAGTATCCCCTAGAATGGCAAGCCTCAAGCAGGGGGATGTGTTAGTTTCACTTCCTTAAAGTCCTTCACAGGTGGGCGGGCTCAGATTATCTCACTGAGGTAGGCCACTGTTGTTATTCAGTGGTGTCCATTTCTTAGACCCCATGGACTGCAGAACATCAGGTTTCCCTGACCTTCACTACCTCCCGGAGTTTACTCAAACTCATGTCCATTGAGTCATGATGTCATCCAAAAATCTCATCCTTTGTTGTCCATTTCACCTGCTGCCTTCAATCTTTCCCAGCATCAGGGTCTTTTCTAATGAGTCAGCTCTTCACCTCAGGTGGCCAAAGGATTGGAGCTTCAGCTTCAGCATCAGTCCTTCCAATGAATATTCAGAGTTGATTTCCCCCAAAATACGGGTTAAAGTCACAGAAACAGATCCAGGATGAAATAAAGATTAACCCTTCCCAGTTACAAACCCAGCTTGTTTTGCTCTAAGTGTTGCACCCAAAGGGCTAGGGGAATGGGATGGAGCTCCCTGTCCAATGTGCATGTGTGCTAAGTTGCTTCAGCTGTGTTTGACTCTTTGCAACCCCACGGACTGTAGCCCACCAGGCTCCCTTGTCCATGGGATTCTTTAAGCAAGAATATGGTGGATTCTTTACCACTAGCACCACCTGAGAAGCCCTGGTCAGCAGACAAAACCGAGGCACAAGCACGATGAGGCAGTTTTGACCCTCCCAGAAGCTGGCCCAGCACAGCCAGGCTCTGGCCCGTGGCTCCCGAGGCCTGGCCGGGGCTCTCTGCTGCAGAGAGGCCCAGACTTTCTCTCTACCTACTTCCCTAGTCTTCCCTGAGCCGAACTCTTTCTCCTGCCAGCCCTGCAGCTCTGATTTTTATTCACTTCCTTGACATTTCCTACCCCAGTAAACCAAGCGCGCATGCTAAGTCACTAGCCAGACTCCTCTGTCCATGGAATTCTCCAGGCAAGAACACTGGAGTGGGTTGCCATTTCCTTCTCCAGGGGATCAAACCTGTGTCTCATGTCTCCTACAATGGCAGGCAGATTCTTTATCATTAGTGTTACCTGGAAAACCCCATTGAACCAGGCAGTCCTGAATCATCCAGTTCTCAGCTCCTTACCCGCCTTGAGAACCATGGAGACTTGTAGTTTCCAACAAGGAACATATCAGCTGCCTCCGCAGGACAGGACGGTTCCTTCACTGTGCACCCATAGCTTCCTTTTTCTTGGAGAAAAATAAAGGGTTCAAGTTACCAAACAAAACCTGGATTTGCTTACATGTGTGTAGTAAAGCCGATCTACTGATGCCAGGTTGCAGTGAGGAAACACAGTGTTTATTATAGGATTCCAAGTGAGGAGTCCAGGAAAACTAGTGCTGGGAAAGTGTGAAGGTTTCGGGAAAGCATTTTGAAATACCAGGTGAGGAAAGGGGGTCACGGGGTATGTGGTCAGCTCCTGCACAACTCTCTGACCGACTGTCAGTGCGGTAGCAGGATGGTGTCACAGGGATTTNGAAAACTAGTGCTGGGAAAGTGTGAAGGTTTCGGGAAAGCATTTTGAAATACCAGGTGAGGAAAGGGGGTCACGGGGTATGTGGTCAGCTCCTGCACAACTCTCTGACCGACTGTCAGTGCGGTAGCAGGATGATGTCACAGGGATTTACGTTATCAGTCTTTAGGCTCCAGCAGGCCTGGGGCTGTGTGCTTAAGATCATCAAGTAGTTAAAGTTTTCCTTTTGGTGGAGGTTTTCACATCTGTAAAACAACTCTGGAAATGCATTTCAGATACTGTCATCTGGGTACTTCAGGGAAGAGCTAAAGCAGACAGTATGGCTTGGGGAAGGCCTGGTAGGGTCCTGCTCGATTACATTAGCAACCCCTCTATCCTTACCTCTTAGCAACCTACTGCAAAGGCAGGAGTCCAACCCTGACAGCACCTGCCTATTGCTGTACCATCACCATCCTCTACCCCCCAAACTCTGTTTAACAGACTCTCTTTCTGTTTCAGGCTGGGTGTCTTCATTTCGTGGAATAGGAAATGGCAGCCCACTCCAGTATTCCTGCCTGGAGCATTGCATGGACAGAAGAGCCTGGCAGGTTGCCACACATGGGGTTGCAAAAGCTGAACACAATCGAGTGATTACGCACGCACGCAAGCAAGCCTGCAAGTCTGCATTTTGAGCACCAGGTTCAACTTCTCCACTCTCCAGGCCAGTTCCGGGACCAGCTGTTCTGCCTGAAATGGACTATGGGAAGACAGGGGCTGTGAGAAGGCACTGGGACCACAATATCCCTATCACACCCTCTTCTTGCCATAACTGCAAATCTGAGACCACCGGATCTTGAAGTCGGCCAATTAGCAGCCTACTTCAGTGTTGTCATTCAACCTATGATATTCACAGGTTCCAGGGATTAAGCCATGGATATGTTGGAAGTGGAGGTATTGCTCTGCCCACAAGGATGGTTTCAAGATAATTTTCAATTAGGAAGCATTAGTTACAAGATTCTCATTTAGTGAAAATGTGTATTTATCAATACAGTGTTTATATTATTTGAAAACTGCACATCTTCTAATAGTGATGTGACTTAAAAGTATGAAATAGTCCTTTAAGGCATAACTCTTAGGAAAGATTGCACTAAGAAATGTTACATGGACTATTATGAAAAAAAGATAAAATATGAATTTTGAATATGCGTGTATTTGGGATGTGAGCATGTCTGAGTATGTGGAAATGGTATGAGAGAGAAAGCATAGAGAACAATAATGAAAGAGAAAGGAAATATATTTGGCAAGAACACTTTTTCATGAAATTTTTTTCTAAGATAATATTTGTTCCTTTTAAATCTCTGTGAAATGTCTTTAGGAAAGATTTACACTGTTCTTTAATGGACATTTTTCTTTTACTTAAAAGCCGCCTTTGCAAATTTCTAACCAAAGATAATAACTGTATGAAATTATATGGCTCCCTTCTTTCTTTCTGCATTTTCCGTTTCCTGTCTGTGACACCATCAGACCATTGCACTAAAACCAATAATTTTCCTTTCCAAAAGTATTTTCTTTCAAAAGAAAATCAACAGGAACTATTTCATACTCTCACTTGCTTATTCAAATTGGCTTACTGTATTCCATTTATATTAAGTTGGTTTATATCTCTGGGTGTGTATTTAATATAATATGCTACTGTTGCACTTCTAACACTTTTTATTTTTACAGGATAACCATTTAAAACAACAAACAGAATACTCCTTTGCATTANGCAATGAATCTATGAACCAGCTTTGCAGGACCACCCAAGACAGGTCATTGTGAAGAGTTCTGATTCTTTGGAGAAGGAAATGGCAACCCGTTTTAGTATTTTAGTCTAGAGAACATCATGAAGAGTATATATATATATTATATAAAAGATTTGAGACTGGAAGATGAGCCTCTCCAGGTCCGAAGGTGTCCAATATGCTGAATATTAGTCAGAGGGCAATCACTGATAGCTCCAGAAAAAATGAAGACTGGGCCAAAATGGAAATGACACACATCTATGGATGTGTCTAGCCATGAAAGTAAACACTTAGGATGTAAATAAGAATACTTCATAGGAACTTGGAATGTTAGGTATATTAATCAAGGTGAATTGGAGGTTGTAAAACAGAAAATGGCAAGATTGAACATCAAATCTTAAGAATCAATAAACTAAAATGGGAAGAAATTAGGGAATTTAATTCACATGACCATTATATCTACTACTGTGAGCAAGAATCCCTCAGAAAAAAAAAGGAGTAGCCCTGAGTTAAAAAAAAAAAAAATCTGAAATGCAGTATTTGTGTTCAGTCTCAAAAACATCAGAATGATTTCAGTTCATTTCCAAGATAAACCATTAAACATCATAGTAATCCAAGCCTCTGTGCACCAACCACTGATGCTGAAGAAGCTGAATTTGACCAGTTCTATGAAGATCTACAAGATTGTCTAGAACTAGCAGCAAGAAAGATGTCCTTTTCATCACAGTATGCAAAGTAGGAATTTAAGAGATACCTGGAATCATTGATAAGTTTGGCCTTGGAGTACAAAATGAAGGAGGACAATGGCTAACAAAGTCTTGTCAAGAGAACACACTGGTCATAGCCAACACTCTTTTCCAACAAGATGACTTTTCCGAGAGATGACTGTCTATATAGAGTATATGTAGAGTATATGTTTATCATATGGTAAACATCAAAATCAGATTGATTATGTAATTTGCAGCCAAAGATGGATAACATCTATACAGCCAGTAAAACTAGACTGTAGCTGATTGTGGTCAGATTATGAGCTCCTTATTTCAAAATTTAGAGTTAGATTGGAGAAAGTAGGGAAATTCACTAAGCCATTCAGGTATTGTTTTTGTTGTTCAGTTATTCAGTAGTGTCTGACTCTTTGCAATGCTGTAGATTGCAGCACACCATGCTTCCCTGTCCTTCACTATCTCCAGGAGTTTGTAGAAAGAGTGCTTGAAGAACTATGGATGGAGGTTCATAGCATTGTACAGGAAGCAGTGACCAAAATCATCCCAAAGGGAAAAAAAAATGCAAGAAGACAAATTAAATGTCTGAAGAGACTTTACAAATAGCCAAGAAGAGAAGCAAAAAGAAAAGAGAAAGGGAAAGATATACCCACCTGAATGCAAAGTCCAAAGAATGGCAAGAGGAGGTACGAAGGTCTTAAATGAGAAGTGCAAAGAAGTAGAGGAAAACAATAGAATGAGAAAGATGAGAGATCTCTTCAAGAAAATTAGAGATATCAAGGGAGTATTTCATGCAAGAATGGGCATGAAAAAGGGCAGAAACTGTAAGGACTTAACAGAAACAGAAAGTTTAGGAAGAGGTAACAAGGTTGTTTTCCATGTAACTGAAAATTTCTATTTATTACTGACCCAGTATCCATTTTGAAAAGAGTAACCTGATTTCTTCTAAGGAATTAGTGCCTTTACTTGGACAAAGGATGAAAGACTTACTTTAGACCAATCTGACTCATTCTCCTGGGATTTTCAATCTTAAGATGTATGATTCAGTGATGAAGCAAATAAAACATAAGCTCATTATTTATGGCTGAGGCTCCCTAGTGGGATTATTGAGTAATTTTTTATCCATGGCTCATAGAAGAACATCATGTACAGTTTTGCTAATCCTTGCTTTCTATTCTCCCTCTCAATTATATAAAATAATTGATATTTTCTATCCAATTATTCTTCCAAACAAGTTAACCTAGGTAAATTTCCATTGTTTGCAACAGTAAATGTTAACTCATATACTCTTGTAAACTTTGTGATTAGAGTTTATTAGGAAAAAAATCACATTAAACTTTGATTTTATGTTGGATTATATCTGATTAACACTGCTGTGACAGCTTCAAGTGGACAGCAAAGGGGCTCAGTCCTACATATAGAGAACAATTTATATGTGTGAAGATTCTACTTCTTGTTTCATGTTGAAAACTGCAAAACTATATTTAAATGGTGGTTAATTTTGAGTGAAGACATACTCATCATATAAAATATAAGCATCATTTGGCTTTTGTCTACTTCCAGTGTGATGAAAAACATACTGAAAATTGTCTTAAAATTGTAACTGATTAGAAATTTCCAAAAGAATGTAAACAATATAATTTACAACTCATTACTCCTATTTCCTGAATGGGTACATTGTCTATATTGTATAATCTTTATAAGTGTTAGTTGCTCAGTCATGTCTGACTTTGTGACTCCATGGACTGTAGCCCAGCAGGCTCCTCTCTCGATGGAATTCTCCAGCAAGAATACTGGAGTGGGTAACCATTTCCTTCTCAAGGAGATCTCCTAGACGCAGGGATTGAACCCATGTCTCCTGCTTCTCTTGCACTGGTAGGCAGATTCTTTACTGTCTGAGCCATACAATAATGTAATCATGTGGAATGTTTGAACTAATATGAGAGTAAGCACTATAGAAGCAGAGGGAATAGATACAAATAAAAAGTTAAAATACATTAGAAGTGAAAAAATGACTCTGTTCAGTCACTCAGTCGTGTCTGACTCTTTAAGTTAGGAAATAAGTGAAAACATTTTTATTACAAAGAGATATAGTGGAGAAATAATCTCGATTAAAAGTTAAAAAAAAGACTANGGGAATAGATACAAATAAAAAGTTAAAATACATTAGAAGTGAAAAAATGACTCTGTTCAGTCACTCAGTCGTGTCTGACTCTTTAAGTTAGGAAATAAGTGAAAACATTTTTATTACAAAGAGATATAGTGGAGAAATAATCTCGATTAAAAGTTAAAAAAAAGACTAAATATTACCATAAATATCCATAAAAGTATATATATATATTTTTTTCTTTTTTTGAAGACTTTAAGTCAACTTTCTGGTATCTAACTTATAGTCACCAGGAAATGAAGTACACATGTTAAGACAACAAATATCTTCAGATAGTTATGAACAAAAAATAAACAGCTTCAAACTAAATATAATTTTAAAAAAACATATTAAAATATCTGCAGTTATACCTGTTTTGCCGTATTATTTTTGTCTGCACTTGACTGCTCTATTTCTAAAATAGTATATGTGTAGCAAATACTTACATATATACACAGTAAAAGGTACAGCCAATCAGCACTGGTGGAGCACTGCTTATATGCTACCTATTGGTCCTTCATGTTTCATTGCATTGATTTCCAAATATAACATCTGCATTTCTTTGCCTGAAGGCTCCCTTTGGTGGCAGATCTCTGCTTTCTAAGTAGGCATGCAAGAGGTCAGAAATGCTAGAAAATGAAATTTTTCTTGAGTATGACTTAACCTAAGATTGACAGAAAAATATCCCTATTTTTCTTATTTGTTGGTTGAGAAAACTCCAAAGTATATTTTCTAAATCTATCATTGTCCTCTGGTGGGATTAAGCTCCAGGAATTTACAGGACTAATTTCCCCAATAACCTATAATTATTGACTGTATGTACCTCCTTTTTACTTCACTAGCCTTCTGCTATTGTTTTGAAGTTTCTTGGGGATGATCTCCCAAATAAACTACTTGCCTTTGAATCTTTGTCTCAAGAACTGTTGCTACTACTGCTTAGTCACATCAGTTGTGGCTGACTCTGTGGGACCCTATGGACTGTAGCCCACCAGGCTTCTCTGTCCATGGGATTCTCTAGGTGAGAGTACTGGAGTGGGTTGTCATGCCCTCCTCCAGGGGTTCTTCCTGACGCAGGGATTGAACTGAGGGCTTCCGCATTTCAGGCAGATTATTTACTGCTGAGCCTCCAGGGAAGCCTGTCTCAAGATCTATTTCTAAGCAAATGCAAACTAAGATCAAAGGGGAATGTTTTATACTATGTAATTTAATCTTAATAGTAATACTCTGACATAAATAATCAAAATATGTAATATACATTTAACATATCATAATTTGCTTTACATTGTTGTACTAGACACTAACTTTCTCCTTGCCTTTCGCTTTGCAATGCACACACTCGTAAAATTTACTTTACTTGATATCATCTGGGCTTCCCTGGTGGCTCAGAGGTTAAAGTGTCTGCCTGCAATGTGGGAGACGTGGGTTCGATTCCTGGGTCGGGAAGATCCCCTCGAGAAGGAAATGGCAACTCCCTCCAGTATTCTTGCCTGGAGAACCCCATGGATAGAGGAGCCTGCTGGGCTACAGTCCATGGGGTCGCAAAGAGTCGGACACGACTGAGCGACTTCACTTTCTCTTTCTCTTTGATATCATCTAAAATGAGTATGCAGTTCCATCCTCCTATGTATTTGCTCCTGTGGTTTATTATTCCTCACTGTTCTGTTCAGTGTGAAATTTTAGTTCATCTTTTAAGTCTTTGTTCACTCAGAAGTAAATTACCATACCATTTTTTCCAATATTTATTGGGTATGCAAATCTAGTGAAATACTTCTTAGTTGAGTTATTTCAGTTAAAGATAGTGTATAACTTCTATTTTGTTTTACTTATTTTACTTTTGGTAGATCGTAAGTCATTAGCCAATGATTTCAGGTAAGCCAAACTTCAATTCCTGAGCTCACTTTTGGAGTTTTGTTCTGTAAACATTATTTTAATACTGTAAATTTACTGCTTCTTGGCATATGTTCCCATAGATTTTCACCTCTATTTTGGCATAGATTTCACATTGTTGTAAATATTTTGATAGCCAGTAGACTTAGTTTTCCAAAGGACAAAGTTCTCAAAAAGTGCTAGAAGTAGAAAGTGCAAAACTTTCTGCTTACATGTTTAACTCTATAAATCATGTACAGCATATATTTATAACAAGTGAGAGATGTCAAGAATTATATTTGAAAAGTGTATCTTGAGAACGTGGAGTAAAATTCAGAATGTTGGCTGTCATTTTCATACAACTTAGAGGTACTTTTCAAATATCCATGCTGTAAAACATAAACAATAAAATTTTATGCTTTGTAAAGTATAAAATCCATGAATTAAATGTATACAAAATGTAGACTTAGTGAATATAGATTTTCAGTTGACTTCTGGGCCAGGCACATTTTTCATATCTAATTTGGAATAATTTATTATACCTAAAAAACTTGAGATTAATGCACAAATCATGAGGCTGTAAATGACAGAAATATTCTCAATAAATTAAATATATGTGTATATTTTAAGGTTATTATGCATCTAAAAAAATCAATGGCTCAAAGTTCTCCAATAGTAATATATCCATATCATACAACCAATCATCAAATATATTTACAAAATATAAGCCAGTATTTTATGTATTGTAAAAAAGGAGCATCCCTTTTTTCCTATGTTAGAAAATGGCTTACACATCATTCAAATATCACATGATTTCCACGTCTGCTGTTGTTCAGTCACTCAGTCTATTGAACTTCAAATATCACCTAACAACATTATTGAATAGGAGGAAATCATACAAATTAGAGAAGGAAATGGCAACCCACTACAGTATTCTTGCCTGGAGAATCCCAGGGATGGGGGAACCTGGTGGGCTGCTGTCTATGGGGTTGCACAGAGTCGGACACAACTGAAGTGACTTAGCAGCATACGCATTAGAGGAAAGTGAATTTCTCATTGCTTTTAAAAAAATTATCTCTCTTTACTTCAATGTTTGTGTTCCATCTCTTCAATGCAGTAACTAAAAAAAATCATACTTTATATTGCATATCCTAATACCTAAATAGATATCATGTTTTGGTTATGAGATTATATTATAAGATTACATTGTGAAATTTCCAAAAATATGTACCAGAGTCTTAGTTATATATGTATACACGATACCCCAAATAATTACTGAATTATATCATGTTAAGCGCTATTTATATGATTGTATTTGAAGTCCTATACCAAAGTCACAGGTGTGAAGCCTTGTATGAAAACCACAGAAGTGAGCCCAGAACCAAGGTTATCTCTTAAACTGACTGAGCCCCATTGTAACCATTGTTAAAAGTCCCTCTGATTTCTAGCGGCTAGTTCCCTGACCCCATATTGTGCAGAAGTACCCACCCAGGTTGCGGAGGAGGGCATGGTGACCCACTCCAGTATTCTTGTCTGGAGAATCCTCATGGACAGAGTAGCCTGGTGGGCTACAGTCCATAGGGTCCCATAGAGTAGGACACAACTGAAGCGATTTAGCAGGAAAACATGCACCCACCCCAGGACCCTAACCAGTCACCTAATGCTCCCCTTCCAGCAGGGAATTTCTTTGTCTTGAAGCTATATAAATTTACCTCTAGCCCAGGAAAAGCCTCAGCTCTCTCTCTGGTCTGTCAAGAATTTGGCCAGCGGCATTTGCAGTGCCTCTCATTATCTCTACTCTGTTCTCAATAAACTCACTCTGTTTTAAACTACTTTGTGTAAGGGGAAATTCTTTTCCAAAATGTGTCCAGACTGCCACGGCATAATAGATATAAGATCCCCTGGTACTGGAGGGAAGGGATTATTACAAGGGGAAAGACAGGTGTAAGACTCAATTTGAACTTGGGTTGAGCCTCAGCCTGCCAGTGGCAACTGGAAACACAGGTTCAAACAAACAGCCTGGCTTCATTCCCTGCTTTGTTTACCCTTTGGCCAAACACAATCAGAAACTAGGAGACAACAGAGTACATGCAGGTCAGACTCTCTGGGCAGAGAACAGACTGGAGAAGGGGGAGGAAATGAGGTTTAGAGGGGAAAATGTAAGATATTCTGCATTATGTTCTCTAAGTGTCTAGTGAATTAAAAATGGAAGAAGAAAAAGATTTGCAGCTCGACAGTTTTCTGTTAAGCAGTGGTGGGAGAAGCAATAAAATTTATCTTCCTTAAATCAAAAGCCATAGTCTTTCCAAAAATCAGTATGTCAAAATGTGTATTTCTCTTTCTTCTTGCCTTTCTTTTTGTTTTCTATCTTTCTTTTTTTTTTTCCTAGTATACATGTGATTGGAAAGGGCACTTCTCATCACTCANTTCCTTCCAAGGAGTAAGTGTCTTTTAATTTCATGGCTGCAGTCACCATCTGTAGTGATTTTGGAACCCCCCCAAAATAAAGTCTGACACTGTTTCCACTGGTTCCTCATCTGTTTGTCATGAAGTGATGGGACCAGACACCATGATCTTTGTTTCCTGAATGTTGAGCTTTAAGCCAATGTTTTCACTCTCCTCTTTCACTTTCATCAAGAGGTTTTTTTAGTTCCTTCTTACTTGCTGCCATAAGGGTTTTGTCATCTGCATATCTGAGGTTATTGATCTTTCTCCTGGCAATCTTGTTTTCAGCTTGTGTTTCTTCCAGCCCAGTATTTCTCATGATGTCCTCTGCATATAAGTTAAATAAGCAGGGTGACAATATACAGCCTTGACTTACTCCTTTTCCTATTTGGAACCGGTCTGTTGTTCCATGTCCAGTTCTAACTGTTGCTTCCTGACCTGCATATAGGTGTCTCAAGAGGCAGGTCAGATGGTCTGGTATTCCCATCTCTCTCAGAATTTTCCACAGTTTATTGTGGTCCACACAGTCAAAGACTTTGGCATAGTCAATAAAGCAGAAATATATGTTTTTTTGGAACTTTCTTGCTTTTTCCATAATCCAGTGGATGTTGATCTTTGATTCCTCTGCTTTTTCTAAAATCAGCTTGAACATCTGGAAGTTCACAGTTCACGTATTGCTGAAGCCTGGCTTGGAAAATTTTGAGCATTTCTTTACCAGTGTGTGAGATGAGTGCAACTGTGCAGTAGTTTGAGCATTCTTTGGCATTGCCTTTCTTTAGGATTGGAATGAAAACTGACTTTTTCCAGTCCTGTGGCCACTGCTTAGTTTTCCAAATTTGCTGGCATATTGAATGCAACACTTTCACAGCGTCATCTTCCAGCACAGCTGGAATTCCATCACCTCTACTAGCTTTGCTCATAGTGATGCTTTCTAAGACCCAATTGACTTCACATTCAAGAATGTCTGGCTCTAGGTGAGTGATCATACCATCATGATTATCTTGGTCATGAAGAACTTTTTTGTACAGTTCTTCTGTGTATTCTTGCCATCTCTTCTTAATATCTTCTTCTTCTGTTAGATCCATACCATTTCTGTCTTTTACAGAGCCTATCTTTGCATGAAATGTTCCCTTGGTATCTCTAATTTTCTTGAAGAGATCTCTAGTCTTTCCCATTCTGTTTTTTCCTCTATTTCTTTGCATTAATCACTGAGGAAGGCTTTCTTTCTCTCCTTGCTATTCTTTGGAAATATGCATTCAGATGCTTATATCTTTCCTTTTCTCCTTTGCTTTTCACTTCTCTTTTTTCACAGCTATTTGTAAGGCCTCCTCAGACAGCCAATTTTCTTTTTTGTATTTCTTTTCCATGGGGGTAGTCTTGATCCCTGTCTCCTGTACAATGTCAGGAACTTCCATCTCAGGCACTCTGTCTATCAGATCTAGTCCCTGAAATATATTTCTCACTTCCACTATATAAGANATTTTCTTTTTTGTATTTCTTTTCCATGGGGGTAGTCTTGATCCCTGTCTCCTGTACAATGTCAGGAACTTCCATCTCAGGCACTCTGTCTATCAGATCTAGTCCCTGAAATATATTTCTCACTTCCACTATATAAGATACAAGAAGATATTAAATCAACACTTCTGCTTTCTAAGCCTTACTTTCAAGACAGACACTAACTTGATAAAAGAAATCTCTCCCAATAATTAGTTATTTTACAATCACTTCTCACTTAAATTATCATTTAATCATTTGAGGAGTTTTTTTTTTTTTAACTAAGTTAAAAATCAAGTTAGTAAAATATAATTTGTATTTAACCATTGTACATAAGAGGAAAATTAATCACCATTTTAAAGTTACTTCAAAAAACATCACAATTTTCTAACTACATGAAGCAATAACTCTGCAAGTTGAATAAGGGAAAAAATGGAGAAGTGCATTTAAGCCAGTTATTTTCAGTTACCTTTAATTTCCAGGTACATTTTATTTTTTATAATAACTATTTCTTAAATTTCCTCATTGAAAATTAGAATTCATAATGTTTTCATCTCGGTAATGATCTTAATTTATAGTTAGAAAGAAATGAAATATTTAATAAAATGAAAGTAAAAAGAATACAAAAGTACTTGAAGCAACTTTTCTCCAAAAATGTAACTTTCTAGGGTTGAAAAGGGCTTCTCTGGTAGCTCTGATGATAGAGTCTGCCTGCAGTGCAGGAGTCCCATATTCAATCCTGGGTCAGGAAAATCACCTGGAGAAGGAAATGGCAACCCACTCCAGTATTCTTGCCTGGAAAATCCCATGAACAGAAGAAACTGGCAGGCTACAGTCCATGGGGTCACAAGTATACACAAATGGGGAAACAAGACAACAGGTCAAAATGGTGTCATTTATGCTAACCCCCACATCACCAGATTGAGACCGGATGACAGTTTCAGCTCTTTCAGAAATGGAATCTTAAACTAATCAGTCAGGGACAACCTGGTTTGCACTAGTTATATAACCTACCTATTAGATCCGTGACATACTTTAAAAGGAAGCAAATTTGCAATGACAACCCTTCCCCTTTTTGCCTTGTACAACCTATTCCTGCTCCCTTCTGCTTATGAAACTCTCATTTTGTAAAGTCTCTCCAAATTCCTTTCTAACTGTTAGATTGGATACTGCTGGGTTTTTACTAGATAAACTCTTAAAAATTTTAATAAGTTCCACTATATCTCTTTTAAAACTAATTCAATAGGCTTGGCCTAAATTGTACACTATTTCTTCATTTATGAGTTTGAGTAAACTCCAAGAGTTGATGATGGACAGGAAGGCCTGGCGTGCTGCCTTTCATGGGGTTGCAAATAGATGGACAAGACTGAACAACTGAACTGAACTGAACCACCATCAACATCAAATGATGGAAAATGAAAACTTTTGAGATGTAATTTTAAGTGTGGGAAGAACTTTTAAAAATGGGAAAATAAGACATTGAAAGTGGAAATATTCATAGGAATAGAATGTAGTGTGCTATAAAAGGTAGGAGAGATTATGCACTTTGATTATACGTTTGGTGGGAGAGGTTTATACTAGATGGCATAATCAGGAAAGCCTTCATGAAGAAATTGAGATTTGACTTAAATTTCTAAAAATGAATAGCAGAAAATATTAAAATGCAACAAGAGGTAAAGGGGATCTGTGAGTTATGAGTCTTGAGATTGGAGTGATGGGATTTTTTTTTTTTCCTGAGTGCTATTATTTAGTTGCTCAGTCATGTTCAATTCCTTTGTGACCCCATTGACTGTAGCTTGCTGGCTCCTCTGTCCATGGGATTTCCCAGGCACATGGGTTGTCATTTCCTTCTTCAGGGGATTTTTCCTGACCCAATGATCCAATCCAAGTTTCCTGCACTGGGAGGCAGTTTCTTTACCATTAAGCCACCAGGGAAGCCCCTTCTGAGTGATGAGGTCTCACCATATACAGAAGGTGAATCATTTACCTTCCCTTTAAAAGCCAACAAAGATACCCCCAGTCAGATCCAAATACCACAGAGAGGTTAGGAGCTATTAGTAAAATTTAAAAATGGAACATCTAATTAATAATAAAGAGTTTAGTAGAACCAATGCCAAAAATGCTATTTCAAACTAAATCCAGAGATGGTGTAACCCCCAAAGAAGACAGTAAAATAAATAGAAACAATAATTTAAGTTAAATGTAATTAATAAATCGAAAAATATCAAGATAAATCAATAAATATGTGGAGAATTAGATATTTGGAAACTTTATATAATTTTTAAAATAAAAATTGTGGGAAACAACGACTTAAAAAACACAGAAAGCTAAAGAGAAAATCTACCAGCTGGAAAAAAATATGAACAAGAATTTCACAGAAGCAGAAAAGCAATAATTGTAGGTAACAATTTGCCCTAGTCTAGCAAAACTGAAGATTCACATTGCACAAAGATGTGAGGTATTGGAATAAACTTAGCAATTTTGTTTATTAAAAAAACACTTGAACCAAGAACATTGTCCTCTATTCATAAAATATTGGGTTTAACAGCACACATAAAAAAATTTAATTGGACAATACCAGTTAAACAGGGAAAAATATGAATTTATCATTATGAATTTTTATAACATTCAAAGTTAATATGAAGCTTAAGAATGGTTACATATTTAGTAAAAGTAAAGAGAAAAATAAAAGGAATGTTTACTACTAATGGTGGGTGAATGCAATCAGATAATGACAAACAAGGTGTTTCAAAATTATTAATGATAGCACTTTTCATATTTTGAATTGTGGACATAATGTATTCAATTAACAGAGCAAATCTGGAGCTGTAAGAGATGAAATAAACTAGGTTATATATTTAATGTACATCAAGAGATATATAAAGTTAATAGAAAATGAAGAACTGAAAAACCTATGTATTAAGTGTATAAAGATGAATTTTAATAAGATATGGAAATTGAATTAAAAATTCACCAAGTCAGTGATGATATCTAACCATCTCATCCTCCAGCAACCACTTCTCTTTTGCCTTCAGGCTTTCCCAGCATCAGGATCTTTTCTGATGAATTGGCTTTTCACTTATATTTTTCTATATAACTCATCATTTTTAAAAGAAATGTTTTTAAAAAGTATTTGAGAAATAGGTGAAACAAAAATTTTTTTAAAGCTATTAACAAGCAAATAATAATGGTCTATAAGGGTTTTAAAACTGACTCATAATGGTCTGAGTCATGAGAGTAAGCTAATTGGTAAATTTTNTGTTTTTAAAAAGTATTTGAGAAATAGGTGAAACAAATTTTTTTTTAAAGCTATTAACAAGCAAATAATAATGGTCTATAAGGGTTTTAAAACTGACTCATAATGGTCTGAGTCATGAGAGTAAGCTAATTGGTAAATTTTCAGGATTCCATGTTGGCATTTTAAAATCAGACAGAAAGAGTGTATTCATTTTCTAAGGCTGTGGTAATGAAGTAACACAAACTAACAGGCTTAAACAACAGAAATCTGTGGTCTCACAGTTCCAGAGGCTAGAAATCTGAGATGAAACTGACAGAGTCATCTTCCTCCAAAATAACTGGAAGACAATCCTTCCAGTCTTCTTGTTACCAAACATAAGTTCATCTAGATGATGTACAATGAGGTCAAAGAATATTGAAGCATCAGAGTTTGAAGCAGAGAAAGATTTATTGCAGGGCCATGTAAGGAGACAGAGGCTTCACAGATGGCACTACTTGTAAAGAACCTGCCTGCAAATTCAGGAGACATAGATGATATAAGTTTGATCTCTGGATCAGGAAGATCCTCTAGAGAAAGAATTAGCAACCCTCTCCAGTATTCTTGCCTGGAAAATCCTGGACAGAGGAACCAGGTGTGTTACAGTTCATGGAGTCACAAAGAGTCAGACATGATTAAGTGACTAAGCATGCACACAAGGAGATAGATGACTCATGCCCCCCAAACCCTGAACTCATTAAAGGGTTTCAGTGAAACATTTATTTTGACTGTGTTAGGTCTTCATTGTAACATGTGGGATCTACCTGGGCTGCCTGCATAGGGAGAGGGAGCTTAACCACTGGACCATCAGCGAAGTCCCCAGTAAAGTATTTTGAAAAGTAAGGTGACGGAAGTGTGTGGTTGATTGTTGCAAACTTCTTGATGTAGGAAACCTTTGTTCTTGCAACTATGCAGGAATGTCAGGTTAAGATGCTCCTGTAAATGTCTAATAAAAGAAATTGTTATTCTCTGTTCTGCAAGTATTTATCTCTATATGAATGGGAACATATTATATCCTTAAGCATCAGAGCCTCAAAAATAGGCTATCCTGAGGATCAGAGCCTCAAGAATAGGCTATCCTGTGTATTTTGAACTATAGGCAACATTTTTGTTTAGTTGCTATGTTGCTGTGTGTGTCCAACTCTTTGCTAGCCCTTGAGCAGCAGCATGCCAGGATTCCCTGCCNGCCTCAAAAATAGGCTATCCTGAGGATCAGAGCCTCAAGAATAGGCTATCCTGTGTATTTTGAACTATAGGCAACATTTTTGTTTAGTTGCTATGTTGCTGTGTGTGTCCAACTCTTTGCTAGCCCTTGAGCAGCAGCATGCCAGGATTCCCTGCCAATCACTATCTCCTGGAGTTTGCTCAGTTTCATGTCCATTGGATCAAGAATGCCATCCAATCATTTCATAATCTATCATCCATCCTTAACTTCAAGCAAAAACAATAGAATAAGCTTAAAGTAAAAGAAACTTATATGCAGGTCAGGAAGCAACAGCTAGAACTGGACATGAACAGCAGACTGGTTCCAAATAGGAAAGGGAGTACGTCAAGGCTGTATACTGTCACCCTGCTTATTTAACTTATATGCAGAGTACATCATGAGAAACGCTGGACTGGAAGAAGCACAAGCTGGAATCAAGATTTCTGGGAGAAATATCAATAACCTCAGATACGCAGATGACACNTCTCACACTGCAGGCAGATTCTTTACTAGCTGAGCCACAGGGGAAGCCCAAAGAAGAAGCTCACATGTGCTCATTCTCTGGTTAAGGCTGGTTTTGCTCAGGGGATTTAATTCAGTGGTTGGAACTGGCATAGAGGGTGGCATGGGTACAGGGAAATAGCATCAAGATGACTGAGGTGGATGCTTAAACTCAGGTCCTTGCAGGTGAACTGGGGCTAATAATGATTAAAGATTTCAAATACCAGGTTCTGGTTTTTTATATACTTAGTAACCTTCATGAAAATCAAGCTTCAGGCATTCAAGACCCTCCATAATCTACATCAATTGACCTTCCTTTTTTAAAAAATTAGAAATAAGGCTCTTAGAATACGGGAGCTTTTTATTTTTTATCTTTGTATATCAGTTGCTTACATCAGCATGTAAGATATTATAGGCAGTCAACCAACATTCTTAAAAATGAAAGAAAGAAGAAAATAAGTAAAGAAAGAAAGAAAGCAGAATGGAAAAAAAACAAATATATTATTGAATTTAGCTAAACATTTTAAAGTTTATACAGAAAATTAAGTTAAAAATTTTAACCCTTGGAAATGTTACTTAAAAGCATAGATTGGATTTTTCATATGTTAGAGAAAATTGCAAATATAACATAAATGATGGGAAATTAGTTAAAAACTAAGCATGTTGAACAATCAGAGTTGAGAAATCCCAAAATATTACTTTGTAATAACTCACAATGAAATAAATTATGTATGAGTAAGCTAATAATTATTGTATTAATATGATCTGTCAGAATATCTATTTATAGCACTAGGAAAATTCTAAAAAATATATTTGCAATAACTTTAATTATAAAAATTGACACGTAAGTAAGACTTAAATTTTCAAATCATAGTGATAAGTATGCAGGTGGGTAATTCTCAAAACTGGGGCTTCCCAGGTGGCTCAGTTGTAAAGAATCCGGGAGACCTAGGTTCAATCCCTAGTTTGGGAAGATTCCCCAGAGAAGAAAATGACAGTCCACTCTGGTTTTCTTGCCTAGAAAATCTCATGGACAGAGGAGCCTAGCAGCTATAGTCCATGGGGTCACAAAAGAGTCAGACATGCCTTAGTAACTAAACAGCAACAAAACTCTTAAAATCATTCAATCCCAGGCAATTTTTAAATGGCAAACACAGTAAAATATCCTAAAAACTATAAGAAATAATGCAGAAGAGACAGGACAATGAAAACAAAATACCATGTTTATATTGATAAAATGGAAGAATATGTGTCTAGATTCTCAAGTAAATGGGTTGTTAAAACCTATCAAATTGTAAGTAGTTTTGCACTAGTGCATTCCCCATTTACTCTAGTGCAGAACTATTATCTTCTAGTCAACCCAATTCTGTTCTGGATGGACTAGAAGATAAAGATGACTCAAAAAAAAAAAAAAATCAGAGTAGCTGAAATTCTATGCTGAATTCTGAAGTTCTTCTGTCAAACTTCTGTCTTGAAGATTGTTTGGGGCGGGGGACATGCAGAATCTGGAAAGTCTCCAGAAGAGTGGAAAAGTCACTGAACTCAGAAAAATGGATGTGAAATATTTATTCCTCTCAAATCAAGAAGTTGTATTAGAAGGAAGAAACTCTAATGCCCCCAAATGGGGGAAATATTTAGGAAAAAAATTTAAAATGTTTTTTCTGAAGTTATGTGTGTAAACTTTTCTTTGCACTTTATCTAGCAGAATAAATATGTTGTCAACATGTTTAGTTTCTGTCAATTGGAAAATTATAATACAAATCCAATGCTTCTTAAATATTAACTTTTGTTCTTTTCCTTTCATTGCTTGAGTATTCTGTTAGATACAAAGTCTTCAGTTTATTTATCTATTTGTCTCTGGAGGTAACACTGGTAATTTCTGGCTTTTTGCTATTAAAATAAAAGCTGATCTGAAAAATGAAAAAAAATTATTAACAGAGCTAAATATTATGTGGCTTTAGATGACTTATTTAAAATAAAACTTTTCAGAAGAATATTATGTGAGTAAATATAAAAAAAACTAAAAAAAGGAAAAAAAATTTTAAACAGCAATCCTAATAATAGGGAAAGGAGTATGTCAAGGCTGTATATTCTCACCCTGCTTATTTAACTAATATGCAGAGTACATCATGAGAAATGCCAGGCTGGATGAAACACAATCTGGAATCAAGATTGCCAGGAGAAGTAACAATAATCTCAATATGAAGATGATACCACACTTATGGCAGAAAGTGAAGAACTAAAGAGCCTCTTGATGAAAGTGAAAGAGGAGAGTGAAAAAGTTGGCTTAAAACTTAACATGAAGAAAATGAAAATCATGGCATTTGGACTCATCACTTCATGGCCAATAGATGGGGAAACAGTGGAAAGGGTGACAGACTTTATTTTCTTGGGCTCCAAAATCACTGCAGATGGTGACTGCAGCCATGAAATTAAAAGACGCTTGCTCCTTGGTAGAAAAACTATCACCAACTTAGTTCAGTTCAATTCAGTCTCTCAGTCATGTCCAACTCTTTGAGATGCCATGAATTGCAGCACACCAGGCCTCCCTGTCCATCACCAACTCCCAGAGTTCACTCAGACTCACGTCCATCGAGTCAGTGATGCCATCCAGCCATTTCATCCTCTGTCTTTCCCTTCTCTTCATGCCCCCAATCCCTCCCAGCATCAGAGTTTTCTCCAATGAGTCAACTCTGCATGAGGTGGCCAAAGTACTGGAGTTTCAGCTTTAGCATCATTCATTCCAAAGGAATCCCAGGGCTGATCTCCTGCAGAATGGATTGGTTGGATCTCCTTGCAATCCAAGGGACTCTCAAGAGTCTCTCCAACCTAGATAGCTTATTAAAAAACAGAGATATGGCCAACAAAGTTCCATCTAGTCAAAGTTATGGTTTTACCACTAGGTCATGTACAGATGTGAGAGTTGGACTATAAAGAAAGCTGAGCATCAAAGAACTGATGCTTTTGAACTGTGGTGTTGGAGGAGACTCTTGAGAGTCCTTTGGAGATCCAACCAGTCCATCATAAAGGAAATCAGTCCTGAATATTCATTGGAAGGACTGATGCTGAAGCCGAAACTCTAATAATTTGGCCACCTGATGCAAAAAACTCATTTGAAAAGACCCTGATGCTGTGAAAGATTGAAGGCAGAAGGAGAAGGGGAATACTGAGGATGAGATGGTTGAATAACATCACCTACTCAATGGACACGAGTTTGAGTAAACTCCAGGATTTGGTGATGGACAGGGAGGCCTGGTGGGCTGCAGTCCATGGGATCACATAGAGTCAGACATGACTGAGCAACTGAACTGAACTGAACTGAATTGAACTGAATAGAGACCTTGTAATAAGACACTGGATTGACATTCCAGGGTTAATTTTGTTTTGATACTTTTATCTTCACTTTAAGTCACTGTAATTTCCTTGACTGAGAAGACAATCAAGAGATAGCTGATCCACAGACTTCCTAATTTGATTGTCTTGATCATTGTCTTAATGTAAATTAAACTAAATGGCTGAAATAGAGATTTGGAATGAAATTTGTCTGATCATGGATACTACTAATCCTATAAAGAAAAAAATAGGACTTAATTTCTCATAATATAGCCACCACATAAGGATGTACGCTTCCCATTAGCATATTACTGCACAAAAAGCATTCAAATTTTGATTTAAAACTTGCCTATTCCATTCTATCAATTAGAACTTAATGTACAGGTTCATTTAGCATATGCAACCACTAGATTAATTTTGGCTTTTATTTTATTTGCAGTAGCTTAAAAAAACAAATTATTCTTCTGAATGTTTTTATCACAATATATTTTTATGTGGTTTGAATTAAAGAATGATCAAGAATGCATATAGTTTTCTTATTTGTTATGACTGGTTATGCAAATCTAGTTTTATCTTGAATATTTTTAAAGGTAGTTTCATGTTTCAGGTTTCATTAAATGGAAAATAGAAAGATATAAAGCTATCAACCAAGAATAATATATATATATATTATTCTCTAGTTTCATCTTGATCATAGGTATTTATTGTTCACTTTTTGTTTTAAACTATAGTTTGCTGACTAGGTTATTATAGTATATTTCATTTAATTCACTTATGCCTTACCAGAGGTAGCTATAAGTATGTTTCTTAATATTTACTCACATAATTTCTTATATGATAGAACTATCACTCTTAGATCAGGGCATTATGAGCCATATGCTGATGCAAAGGTCTTAAAAATGAAAATTGCAAAGAAAAAAATCCTCATTTGATTTCAGGCAAAACTCTCCTACACAATCTTAACAGTGTATAAACAGGCAAGGTTATAAATGCAATATAATTGCATCAAAGTGGGATAACTAAATCAAGAAAGACTGCTCCGCTGTATTGATTCCCATTAAATGTGTCACTAGATATTAAACTTTAATTAAAGGGTGATCATTGTCAATCACTTTACTTCCTACGTTTAAATAAGTGTATTATCATTTCCAATGAAGTNACACCAAAAAGAAGGAGACATAAGACAAAGGATATTAATGACAAAGAGCTTGGGCTTTACTCTTAGGACAACTGAAGATTGCAAAGCTAAGTCACTTATTCTATAGACGAATTTTACTGGATCCTAAAAAAATCTTTCAATTTTATCTCACCTTTTTTAATGGATCAAGACAGCATTTGATTCCAGTCTTCTAAGACCTTCCATCTTTGGAAACTTGTTTTTTCAATTGTTGTTCCAAAACTAGCCAACTCTTATCTGTACTCATCTCTACATTGTAATAGCCAATAACAGTCACTGAACACTATTATTTTTTCAGGGTTGAAATCTCTTCATCAGGATCTGGAGGCTTCAGTTTTACCAAAACCTTAAATACATGTCATAGTACTTGAGAAATTAGACTCAAAAAATGAAATNTGTAATAGCCAATAACAGTCACTGAACACTATTATTTTTTCAGGGTTGAAATCTCTTCATCAGGATCTGGAGGCTTCAGTTTTACCAAAACCTTAAATACATGTCATAGTACTTGAGAAATTAGACTCAAAAAATGAAATTGGAGTTTGAAAAATAAGCCGATTCATGTTGTTGAAGAATATTGGCATGAAGAGAGAGGAAATGATTATGAAAACTACAAGGGAATATATAGCTGAGGTTTAGTTGATTGGTGATTGTTTTTACTTTTTTTTTTTAATAGGACACATGAGGATAGTTTAAAAGCAATAGGAAGGATTCAATCTGAAAAAAAAAGTCTAAATATAAAATAAAGTAAACATACTATCAATTTTTAAAGTTCTTGAGAAGATTAACTCCAAAGCAAGTTCAGAACTAAATGAGAATTACCAGTTACTATAGTGGATATTTGACAACCTTTTCCTGTAAAATATAAGTACTTTAGACTTCGAGGGACAGATGGTCTCTGCTAAAGCTATTCAACTTTGCCATTTTAGGGGGAAAGAAGATGTGGACAATAGGTTAAAAATGAGCACTGACTGCTGCATTCCAATAAGACTATGTTTCNATATTTGACAACCTTTTCCTGTAAAATATAAGTACTTTAGACTTCGAGGGACAGATGGTCTCTGCTAAAGCTATTCAACTTTGCCATTTTAGGGGGAAAGAAGATGTGGACAATAGGTTAAAAATGAGCACTGACTGCTGCATTCCAATAAGACTATGTTTCAAAACAGACAGCAGGCCATATTAAGCTCCTGGGATCCAGTTTGCCAATCATTGTTTTCATGGAAGAAGAACAAAGGAGAAGAGAATACTGAAGCTGTGAGGTTGCTCTTGTGTGGTTTTGTGAAATGAAGATGGGATGATGTTGACCTAAAACAAACTACCAGACATTTCTTACCCAAAGATGGGTTTATTCAGGATCAATAGAAGATTGCAGTTCAGGATCTCCAACCATGGTGAGCCATGTGCAAGTCCCCATACAGTCGCACAGCAAGACAATGAAAACAAACACTGTTACAAAGGGAGAAAGGAAGATGAGAGGGTTATGATAAACTTAGAGTTTGTGGCTTTCAATTGGCTGAGCCTGTGCCAAGAAATGAGACTTTCTTCTTCTTTCGAAGAGCATGATAGATCCTCCTTCTGGTTTCTCAACTTTACTTGATGGGATTTTTTTAGCTCTTTTTTTTTTTAACAGTTGGCTTTTTTCTGATCTTGCTATAATGTCTGTGATTTAGATGGCATAATAACTTATTNGCTGGTTCATATTGATGTATGGCAGAACCAACACAACGATGTAAGCAATTATCCTCCAGTTAGAAAGTGCTGCTGTTGTTGTTCAGTCCCCTCAGTCATGAAATTAAACAAAAGAAGCATGAGTGTAGGCTGTCAATGGACTGATTCATTAAGTAGAAACGCAGAACAAGTGGTGATAACTAGTAGCAAAAAGGAAGCTTGTAGCTTACAGACAAATTCCTTGGGGCCCACAGATCAGTTCAGTTCAGTTCAGTTCAGTCACTCAGTCATGTCCAACTCTTTGCGACCCCATGAACTGCAGCACGCCAGTCCACCCTGTCCATCACCAACTCCTGGAGTTCATTCAGACTCACATCCATCGAGTCAGTGATGCCATCCAGCCATCTCACCCTCTGTTATCCCCTTCTCCTCCTGCCCCTAATCCCTGCCAGCATCCACAAGCTATCTACAAATGTTTTGATTCATTTTTATTTGGAGAATAACTTAAGAACTATCTTGAGTGTATTTTATATGATTTAAGTAAGCATCTTTTCACCAAATACTGCCAGCTATCTTTGTATCCTTTGATATATGCTTACAATTATGTTGGCAACTTCAAATAGTAGTGGCATGAAAAAAAAATCAGACAATTCACGAATTAAGATTCTTCAGTGAATGAAATACTGGTGGTACAAGGTCATGCTGCAATGATAAATGTGTCACAAAAGATTCACTAGAGAAAAGAAGTGGAAATCGAGAAATCATACATTAGATGAGACTTAATTAACTCAAAATAATCTAAAACTAAATAATGATTTATCTTTAAGCAACACAACTGATTATATTAAATTATAATTTTAATTTATTATTCTTGTAATTTATGTGCATTAATATGATTATGCTCATTAATATGACAATGTTGTGATGGCTATACAGGGAAAATCGTTGCTATTGTTTTGCTTACCCATATCTCAGTGATGTCATTAAAATAAATTTAACAAAAAAGGGTCAAGTATAAATAGTGATGATATAGGTGATGCAAACATTTTATATCATCTAAATATATTAAATATTGGTTTAGATGATTATTATCGTGGGTCATATGTTTGTGTGAACTGGAAAATAAACCATAAAAGGATTCAAGCCAGCTTTTTTTGGTATGTTCCAACATTTCAACTCCGTTCTAATCCTTTTGGAATGCAAAAAGCCCTCATGAAAGCTGTGATTAACTAGTTACATTTTCATAACTGAGGTCTAATTATAAGTTTAGACATATCCCTGCCTAACAAAGAAAAAGCCATAGCTGCTGACAGCTGCATCAGCTATGAAAGCTGGGAGCTGACTAAGTAAGGGAATTTGAAACAGCTGTGACATTGTCAGAGTAAAACCCTGCTGTTTCTCTTCTGTAAGGTGAGAGAAGATGTATCATTATGCACACAAAAAAACACATCTTTTTGTGAGGATCACTGGTCCTCATAGGTTGTAAAATTATAACTGCCAATTTTTTAAACAAAGCCTACCACTATTAGAGGTTTAAATAGAAAGCAGTGTATTGCAATCACAAAACATTCACAAAACTTTTCTGAGAAAAAGATCAATTATTTTATACTGTTTTTGATTTCTTTATGTGAGAAGACTAGATTTTTCTACTTGTTGACATTTGTGGTGCAGAGCAAAATTTAGAGGCGTCTATGTGGCAGTTTGAGAAGGTAAGTATAGTTTATAGCATTAAATGTTAAATTTCCAATTTTTGATTGAAATACACATGAAGTTTATTAAGATTATTTCTTTATTCATTTTATTTTGGGGCAGTGGTTGGTCTTTGTTTCTGCGTGTGGAATTTCTTCTTTGCGGCAAGTTGGGGCTGCACTTCACTGCAGTGTGCAGGCTGCTCATTGCTGTAATTTCTCTGGTTGTGGAGCACNACACATGAAGTTTATTAAGATTATTTCTTTATTCATTTTATTTTGGGGCAGTGGTTGGTCTTTGTTTCTGCGTGTGGAATTTCTTCTTTGCGGCAAGTTGGGGCTGCACTTCACTGCAGTGTGCAGGCTGCTCATTGCTGTAATTTCTCTGGTTGTGGAGCACCGGCTCTAGGTGTGCAGGCTTCAGCAGTTGCAGCGCTTGGGCTCAGTAGTTGCAGCTTGCAGGCTTTAGACCATGGGCTCAGGGTGGGTGCATGGGCTTAGTTTCTCCATGGAATGAGGGATCTTCCTGAACCAGGACTCAAACTGGTGTCCTCCACATGGCAAGACGGATTCATAACCACTGAATCGTCAAGGAAGTCCTATGATGAGGTTAAATAGAATTATATATATTTTTTCTTAGTATATTTTAATCTACATATGTAAATATACATGGATAAGAACATATTTTTTAGTCAAATATAACAAAAGTTGTGTGTGTCTGTGCACCTGTGCATGACACTGTATTATATACAATATTTGACAATTTGGCACTATTTGACTATAAAATACAAGTATATAGCTATATATATGTGTATATATATATGGGGGGACTTGACTATTTGGTTTTCGTGTCAAACTCATCATTTAAAACATATTTTTTTTTATAAGAAGATTAGAAATCCTAAGACTGAAATGGTTTCATTTTAATATGAACCTTTCACTAATCTCACAACATAAAATAAAGCAGCAGTTTGTAGAGGTTTTCTGCTATGTGGTCTCATTTATACATTCGTTCAATGAATGTGTGTGAAACAGTTAACACGAAGCAGACATTACCTTAGGCCTCTGGTTCAAAGTGTTATCAACACAGTCCTTGGACTCTATAATCAATAGAAATTGATGAGACCAGAAGATAAATTCAACAAGATTTTGGGACTCACAATGCACCACAAAGAAGCGGAAATAAGTAACAGGTGCCCTCGATTGCTGTCGGAGGAGAGCAGGCCGGTTCCTTCAATGGGGTGAGGGTAAAGGTGATTGATGGGTTTGGCCAGAGGGTTGGCTTAGAAGGTCTGCCTGCTCTGTCAGAGGGGTAGCTTAGAAGATCTGTCTGCCCTCTTGGTGGTGCTGTGTGCAGGGATCAACTGCAATACTCTACTTATGCTCCTGGTACCTCAAAATAGCAGCTGATTTGTAGCCTTTTTGCATTTTATTTTTTGTTCATTAATTGCCATGACTGAACATCATGCATGAAGTTATTTTCAGTCCTTTATAGTTTGTCTGTATTCTGTTGTTAGAGCAGATTTGTTCAAGGTTCAAGTGCAAGCACTCCATTAAAGGATCCCCAGTCCCAGCCTACCTCAAAGGTGGTAGACAAAATGGACAGCCTCATGCAACATTCATGTACAGGGAGAATGGGCCAAGGAAAGATGTCAACAAGATATCCTTTATTTTACTAATTCTAAAATGCACCGTTTTTTTGCACTTTAACATCCCTGAACTGATAGTATACCAAAGAAGAATGAATCTAACTCCATATTGGATCTATTCCTTTAGCGCCAAGGTCTTGTGTTGCCCGTGGTTAGCCATGTTGGCTCTGCTTCTTTGTAAAAGAATGTTGCCTATAGTCTGAAGTACATTCTTTTGCAATGTTCTGCCTCCTAGGCTTGACCTTTAAAGCTATAACAGTTTTTGATTTATATAGAGACAAAAAGTTGTAGGAAACAAAATAGCATTTGTCTTGTTGAGGGTTTTGGGAACATCATGACCAGACCTACATGGACAGCTACAAAAACAAAGGATAATCACAGCCCTCCAGGTTCTAGCCCCCACTAAATCTGCAGCAATCAGACTTGCCTCTTCTTTTAATATAAAAGAAGCCTACATTCTAACTCAGTTAAGATGGTTGTGTGGGACAAAAGTCAGCCATCTTCTCAGTCTGTTGACTTTCGGAATAAAATCACTATTCCTTGCCCCAGTACCTTGTCTCTCAATTTATTGGCTTGTCCTATATGGCAAGAATTATGGGTTTGGACTTTGTAACAATAACATTGTCTGATTAATAGTGTCTTTTTGTTGTCATGGTGCTAGTCTTTGAGTATTCTAGTAGTAAAGTCAGTCAGTCCTGTCTGAGTCTTTGCAATCCTATGGACTTTAGCCTACCAGGTTCCTCTGTCCATGGGATTTTTCAGGTAATAGTTTTGGCGTGAGTTGCCATTTCCTTCTCCATTGAGTATTCTACATAGAAGTAATTGTCATTGTCTGCCTGTGAGCACGTTTAGCTTGATGTTCACATGTCTTTGTATCAGTGGGGTCAAGTGCTTTGTTAAATAAAATGTCTCAGTCCCTCAGGAGAAAGAAATTCATAGACATTGTGGTGACTCTTTAATTAATTAGTCAGCATAAGAAAAAGGGAATTTCCATTCAAGACGATGACAAAAGATGAGAAGATGTCTGCAGGGTTCATGGGAAGAGGGAGGGTTGGATCTGTCAATAGTTCATAGAAAATGAAACTAATGATGCAGCTAAGGGTTGCTTCTGACACAGGTGTGTCCAAATGCAGAATAACTTCATGCATAAGCCTGTCTAGTTGTTACTGCTAGTGGTGGATCTGGAAAGTGACCCTCATGTCTTCATTTCATTGAACAAGATATTTCAAGACTATTTAAAGAAGGAACAGGAGAACTGTTCATTGATAACTTTTGCAGAAAGTTAGAAAGTGCCAACACCACACCTTGCAAAGTGTGTGCCAGTGATTTAGTTTAAAATCTAAGAAACAATGAGATAAAATAATTGTTCCTTATTTTAGAAATATTGTTTTCTTACTCTGCATTTGTCAATTTTCTTAATAGCATGCAGTACAATATTGATGGCAAACATAAACAGTGATAATTATGAATCAGAACACAACTTAGAAAAGTTAAATTGTGAATTTCAAGTATAGGGATACACTTACCAATTTATTTTGACCATAATTGCATTTCTAATATGTAAAAAATTATAAATGTTGAATAAGACTCAAAGTATTCTTTCGGGTAGCTTAAAATGAAGATGCTGACTGAAAAAAAAATGCATCATAGTTTAGAAAAGTTGCTGCTTTTGTAGCAGTGTATAAAATGATTTTGTGTCTTCCATTCATATAAAAATTTAATGAAATTAATGATAATTAAAATATCTGCTTAAAGAAAACAAGAAAAGGTTTAAATCAAAGAATGCTTTTCAATGGCTCATCAGAAGGGGACATGCTTAATAATTGCATTGAGACTGTATTCAGAAAATCTCAATTATGTTAGAATTGTATCCAGAAAACTTGGTATGTGCATGGTCATGGTAGGCAGAGTAGGGAGAGACTATACAAGGAGAAGGACAATGTGAAATAATGAGACAATTTTGGCATGTGGGAGTAAGAGAAGGCTGTTTGCCTAGAATGTAATAGAATTTAAGGGAGGGCTATTGAGATGAGCTGCAAGTGGTAAATGGAATAAGATAGACCACATTTTATTCTGAATGCAATGGGAAAGCATCTAATTTGAGAATAAAATTATCTGATTCTTAATGTAAAATTATTATATTCATTCCTCTATGAATAAAGGATTGGAAGCATGAAGACGGGGATTGAGGGATGATTTAGAATTCCACTGCAATAGCCCATCTGATAGAACAACCATAATAATGACAACAGGGATCAGGAAAATTGGACATATTATAGATTTCTGTTAAAGTTTTAAATGAAAAGTTTGGCTTAAAGCTCAACATTCAGAAAACTATGATCATGGCATTTGGTCCCATCACTTCATGGCAAATAGATGAGGAAACAGTGAAAACAGTGGCAGACTTTATTTTTCTGGGCTCCAAAATCACTGCAGATGGTGACTGCAGCCGTGAAATTGAAAGATGCTTACTCCTTGGAAAGAAAGTTATGACCAACCTAGATGGCATATTCAAAAGCAGAGAAATTACTTTGCCAACAAAGGTCTGTCTAGTCAAGGCTATGGTTTTTCCAGTAGTCATGTATGGATGTGAAAGTTGGACTACAAAGAAAGCTGAGTGCCAGAGAGTTAATGCTTTTCAACTGTGGTGTTGGAGAAGACCCTTGCACATCCCTTGGATTGCAAGGAGATTCAACCAGTCTATCCTAAGGAGATCAGTCCTGAGTGTTCCTTAGAAAAACTGATGTTGAAGATGAAGCTCCAATAGTTTGGCCACCTGATGCGAAGAGCTGACTTATTTGAAAAGACCCTGATATTGGGAAAGATTGAAGGCAGGAGAAAAGGGGACGAAAGAGGATGAGATGATTGGATGGCACTGCCGACTCAATGGTCATGAGTTTGGGTAAACTCGGGGAGCTGATGATGCACAGGGAGGCCTGGCATGTTGCAGTCCACGGGGTCACAAAGAGTCAGACAGGACTGAGTGACTGAACTGAACTGAATTTCTAAGTTTTAAGATTCAAATATAACTGAGGGAGAGGAAAGAGAGCAAAATGCCTCCAAATTTTCTTGCTTGAATAGTTGGATAAATTCTGGCACAAATGCATGGTAGCACAGGTAGTAATGGATTTGGGGAGCGAATCTAGGATTTATGCTTGGTACATGTTTACAATGCATGAGAGACATCCACATAGAGTTATCAAGTGGGAATTTAGATCAATGGGAATGAGACTCAAAAGAAAAGTCTGTGTGGAAGAGATAAAGTTAGAAAACACCAACACAACATGTTCATTAAGGCAATATAATGCAGATTTCATGTAAGGAGAGAGAATAGAAAGAAAAGAAAGCAAAGATCTGAGGCATATGAATGAGATATGAAAATGATGAAAGCATCTGGTAAAGTAAAAATGACCACACATGTGAGAAAAAAAACTAAAGCCTGAGGTGTCTGGGAATTCAAGAGCCAGTATTGCAAGAAGAAAGAGTAGGTGAATACATGAATAGCTATTTTAACAGTTCCTGGGGTGACATGAGAGGAATTGCCAATTGATTTGGCAACAAAACACTGAAAAAATATGTTGCTGTTTTAATCATTAAGTCGTGTCCAACTCTTTTGCGACCCCATGGACTGTGGGCAGCCAGGTTCCTCTGTCCACAGGATTTCCCAGGTACTGGAGTGGATTGCCATTTCCTTCTTGAGGGGATCTTCTGACCTGGAGATCACACCTGAGTCTCCTTCACTGGCAGGCAGATTTTACCAATGAGCCATGAGGGAAGCCCTATATAGGAAAGCCCTATATTACTAGCGAAGTCCAGCCTGTGAAAGACAGATGAATAAAAGGTACATTCAGAAGATGTGGGTGCAATATTGTCAAAATATTTACCAATGAAGGGAACTAGAGAAATGGAGTATAAGTTAGAAATCAATTCAGTGTCAAGAGGTAGAATTGTATTATTATTTTTTAAATTATTTTATTTATTTATTTAAATTTTTCTTTTTATTTTACTTTACAATAATATTTAAATTTTGATTTTAATCAAATTTAAAAGTCAAACAAAAATATATTTTGTTTTAATGATAGAATCCTAGGAAGAGTATTTTTTCTTGGATGGGAGAGATAACTTGATTGAATACAAGATAGCAAGAGGTCAAGTCCTGGAGAAAGAAGGAAAACTCAGTATAAAAGTAAGACTTGCTTTTAGATGACAGAGACCTTTGTGGTATGAGAGTGAGAATGCCCCTAACAGGTCTTCAACACAGAGAAAATGACTGAACTTATGTGTGAAAGGGCAAAATTAGACAAACAGGAAAAAGAGAGGGCATAAATATAATCTTTCAAAGAATATATTGCTGCTGTTTAGAATGCTTTCCAAGTAATTCTGTTATAACATCACCCCTAATTTTGAGTAGTTTAGCTCATGGAAACCAACAGCAAATTCTTACAATGTGTCCCATATATTTAATGTCACAATGAACAATATCCAAATGATGCACACAAATGCAATATTAGATTAGCAAAAAAGTAATCGCAGGTTTGGACTGTGAATTTTAAATCATTGTAACTAGGCTCAAACATACCTTTATTAACTAAAATAGGAACCATTACAATCAACACTTTTTTCCAGTGAGAAATAAATTTGTTTCTCCTGTAGTATAAAAATCTGTGTTTTGGGATTCAATGAACTCATGCAAAGTATTTTTTGCCACTTTCAGGTTGTGGAAGCACTTTCTCTGCAAAAAAGTTGAGATGCTTGAAAAAGTGGTAGTTAGTTGGCCAGAGTTCAGGTGAATGTGATAGATGAGGCAAAACTTCATAGCCTTATTTATTAAACATTTGAAGCATTTGTTGTGTGACTTTTGGTCAGACATTGTCAGGAAGAAAAATTGGACCTTTTCTATTGACCAATGCCAGCTGCAGACATTGCAGTTTTTGGTGAATCTTATCAATATGCTGAGCATACTCCCCAGATGTAATAGTTGCTCCAGGATTCAGAAAGTTCAAGTAGGTTGGTCCATAAGCAAACCACCAAACAGTGACCATGACATTTTTTTGGTGCAAGTTTGGCTTTGGGAAGTGCTTTGGAGCTTCTTCTTGGTCCAACCACTGAGCTCGTCATTGCCAGTGTAAAAAGTCCACTTTTTTGTCACACGTCACAATGCAATAGAGAAAATGGCTCATTGTTGTTGCAGAGAACAAGAGAAGATGACACTTCAAAAGGAAAATTTTTTTGATTCATGAGGTCAGTTCATGAGGCACCCACTTATCAAGCTTTTTTACCTTTCCAATTTGCTTCAAATGCTGAATGAGCATAGAATGATTGACACTGTATTCTTCAGCAACTTGTCACGTAGTTGTCAGAGGATCAGCTTTGGTGATCTGCTCAACTGATTATGGTCAACTTCCTATAGCTGGCCACTACTCTCCTCATCTTCAAGACTCTTGTCTCCTTTGCAAAACTTTTTGAACCAACACTACACTGTGAGTTCATTAACAGTTCTTGGATCAAATGCATTGTTAATGTTCAAGTTGTCTCCACTGCTTTATGACCCTCTTGGAACACAAATAAGAAAAATGCTTGAAATTGCATTTTTTTAAATTGTATTTTATTTTTAACTGGAAGATAACTACTTTATCTTCCAGTGGTTTCTGCCATACATCAACATGAACCAGCCATAGGTGTATATATGACTCCTCCCTCTTGAAACTCTCTCCCACTCCTCTAAATTCCCACTGGCTAGCTATTTTGCACATGGCAATCAAATTTCTTTTTTTGTCTAACTCATTTCCCTAGTCTAAAATAAATATACAGCAAGTAATGTCAATAACAACAAAAAAAGAGAGAAATGTGCATTAAAATGATGTATAACATGGCCACATTTATTTAAGAATGTATTCCAATATCAAACAGCAAAATTCAGTAAGTAAAACCACAGTTACTTTTGCATCAACCTAAATAATAGTATATCTGACCCAGCTATATTTTCTGTTTTCATTCTGTCTTTAACTTTTATATTTCTATCATATAAGCAAGGATATTGACGTACTACTATAAAGCTAAAATTTCTCTAGAATGATAAAAATGATCCTTTCTTAAAAGACACAGAACTGTTCCTTTAGCTATAGTAATAAGCCACTTGTCACAAATTGATTATGTCAATATAGACCTGATTCAGTGGTTAAGACCAAAATAACATGAAAATTGCAAAGTCAATTCAATTATTTTCACAATCCTAATCACTAAATTGGATTGCACTAACTCATTTAGGTTAGGATGATCTATGTCAAAGTTGTTCCTATTATTTTTATTTGAGATGGAGATTAATCATTTCTGGAAGCTCATCTTGCTAATAGCCTTTTTGAATGGAAGGTGGTATTGTCCAAAATTGATTATTGACTTTGCTCTGATTTAGAAAGTTGAACAGAAGTAGGCAAACAGACTAGGTTTTCAGAAATGTTAATTAATTTTTTGTGGTTAACAGGAAAATATTCAGATAACTTGGTTATGTAGATAGGTTCTCAAAGTGTCTATTGTCTGGAAATAAGACAGTAATGTAGGAATATTTCTGTCCTGCTATTTTCAATCAGCTGCTCTCAGTATTACAATAAAATCAAACAATAATGATTGCTATGTGTACAAATAAAACTTCTCAGATTGCAATCATGAAAATGAATACTGACTTATCAAACTATTGCCCATGCTACCATATGTGAATGGGGAAATTATAGAGTTTACAATGTACCATGACTAAGTGAAACTCAATTTAACTGAAAATATGTGTAAATTTTATGATGCTTTATGAATATTTTGAACTGATAATGATGAAGCTTTTTGACCTAACCAGAATTAAGTTATAACAGCTGTGATATCTCAATCCCAACCCACGTCAAATGAACCCAACACTTAGAACATCTGTTCTGCAATAAAAGAAGGCTAATTGCTGCAGTCTCAATGACATCTGAGTAGAACTGCCAGACTCCAACAGAGACCAAAGAAAGAAGAAGCAAGTTGGAATAATTTCGTTTACATTAAAATAAAAGTCTTAATTTTTTTCTAAAAGAAAAATATTGAGGAATTTTGCAATGAATTACTTTATAAGTTTTAGATGTTTAAACAAAATTGGTGCATTTATTTTTTAGATAAGTATATAAATGAAGGAAAAATACATAAATCAGCCCAGTTTCTGGAATTCCTCAAAACTAAATCAAAGAGTTGGGGTACAAACCCCTTTGAAAATCTTATGAAAGTGATAATCCTTTTCTGAAGGTAATATAATCATATTCAGAAAAAGATTTCAAGGCATCCATTTGTTTTCACATTCCCTCCTCAAGTCTCAAAGGGTAGAATACCTGTTATAGTGTCGGGGCTTTATTTGCTTTTCTCTTTGTTCATGCAAACAGAAAATGATGAGTAAAAAGATAGCCTAATATCTGTATTTATCATTAATGTATTACATATTAAAGACCTCTAAGAGGAATTGAGAGTCAAAAGTAGTAAAGTGTAATTAACACAAAACCTTGAAACAAGTGGAACTTGTTCATGTGCAACATAAAAAATATATGTTCATAAAATCCATTATGAACCATGTATATGGCATATGATTTCATGATATTACAGCTATCTCTGTAAAAATTTCTATTTAAAACCATTGAAATTTTGGTGCTTTAGATTCAAGGATAAATCAGAAATGTTGGCAGTCATGTTAGAACATAATACTGAATGCTAAAATAAAGAGGTTTGAAGTAAGTAAATATCAAGAAGAAAAAGAACATAGACACAGGATGAGAATAAGTCATGAATGAAAGGAAGAAAGTAAGAAGCATTTAAGAAAGGTTTTAATAATCAATATGTGTTCTTAGTGGTACAGTTGTGTCCAACTCCTTGCCACCCTTTGGACTGTAGCCCTCCAGGCTCCTCTACCCATAGGATATATTAGGCAAGAATATTGGAGTAGGTTGCCATTCTCTCTTCCAGGGGGATTTTTTTGACCCAGGGATCAAACCTGTATCTCTTGCATCTCCTGCATTGCAGGAGGATTCTTTATCCATTGAGCCATCTACCTTTTATTTAATGAAGTGATCCACAATGAATTTATTAAAAAATAATATCAGAAAGATTGAAGTTTTGTTTTAAAATGGTAAATTGATTTACTGTGATATAATGGATACATAAAAACTATAGATATTTAAGTATACGACCATGAATTTGGAGGTAAACAGGCATTGATTTTATGATGATTTTTTTGAAGATATAACAAGGAATGGGATTCAATTTTCTGCTTTTACCATCCATATGGTGCCTCCATGATCCTGGCCTGATTATATTTGAATTTGGGCTGTTCATCACCTGAATCCTGGTCAACAACATCCCTGCTTTTGTGATGCCTCTCCCTAGCTACCTGCTAACTATCTTCTCAGCCACTTGTTCCTTAATCTGAAAGGACATTGAGTTTTCTCCTCAATCTTGTTATTTCTCGCTTCCACTTGAAAAACATAATTCTTGGACCTATTTTCATCACTTTTGAAATTCACACTAAATCATATGTCTCATTTAGATACAAACATATAAACATTAGGGCAAAATTCATTTCATTTTCAAACTTCTGCAACAAATTCCATCTTTGATGTGCAGATTTTCACAAGACTACTTTTCCCTCTTACCACTCACTTGTCCTGAGGAAAAGTGAAAATTCTCCAGTCAGCATAAAAGAAACTGTGATCTAGTTTAGGTTAGCCATTCCAGATTAATTGCTTGCATCACATCATATTACAATGCATGGCTCCTTAGTTCTGAACTCCCTATCATTAGTCTGTATACAACATACTGTTTTTTTGCTCCATGTTTTCTTCTAAAGTTCTTTTCTGTTGTCTTCCATGCACAGTTCTCTTACCATGCATCAATTTCTGCTAAAAGAATTCTCCTTAGCCTTCTTTTACTAAAGTGTAATTATGGTCATTCACACATTTTATCTGATGTTCCATTCACTTCAGTTCAGTTCAGTCGCTCAGTCGTGTACAACTCTCTGTGGCCCCATGGACTAGCACAACAGGCTTCCCTGTCCATCACCAAAACTTGGAGCTTGCTCAAACTCATATCCATCAAGTCGGTGATGACATCGAAACATTTCATCCTCTGTCGTCCCCTTCTCCTCCCACCTTCAATCTTTCCCAATATCAGGGTCTTTTCCAGTGAATCAGTTCTTCACATCAGGTGGCCAAATATTGAAGTTTCAGCTTCAACATCAGTGCTTTCAGTGGATATTCAGGACTGATATCCTTTAGGATGAATTTGTTGGCTCTCTTTGCAGTCCAAGAGACTCTCAAGAGTCTTCTCCAACACAACAGTTCAAAAGAATCAATTATTTAATGTTGTTTTCTTTAGGTCCAACACTCACATCCATACATGACTACTAGAAAAACAATCGCTTTTGCTAGATGGACTTTTGCTGGCAAAGTAATGTCTCTGCTTTTTAATATGCTGTCTAGGTTGGTCATAGCTTTCTTCCAAGGAGCAAGCATCTTTTAATTTCATGGCTGCAGTCACCATGTGCAGGGATTTTGGAGTCCAAAAAAATAAAGTATCTCACTGTTTCCATTGTTTTCCCATCTATTTAACATGAAGTAATGGTACCAGCCCACTCCAATACTCTTGCCTGGAAAATCCCATGGATGGAGGAGCCTGGTGGGTTGCAGTCCATGGGGTCGCTAAGGGTCGGACATGACTGAGCGACTTCACTTTTCACTTTCATACATTGGAGAAGGAAATGGCAACCCACTACAGTGTTCTTGCTTGGAGAATCCCAGGGACGGGGGAGCCTGGTGGGCTGCCGTCTATGGGGTCACATAGAGTCGGACACGACTGAAGTGACTTAGCAGTAGCAGCAGCAGCAATGGTACCAGATGCTGTGATCTTAATTTTCTGAATGTTGAGTTTTACACCAACATTTTCAGTTTCCTCTTTCACTTTCATCAGGAGGCTCTTTAGTTCTTCACTTTGTGCCATAAGGGTAGTCCCATCTGCATATCTGAGGTTATTGATATTTCTCCCAACAATCTTGATTTCAGCTTGTGCTTCATCCAGCCCAGCATTTCACATGAAGCACCCTACATACAAGTTAAATAAGCAGGGTGACAATATACAATCTTTATATACTCCTTTCCTGATCTGGAACCAGTCTGTACTTCCTAAATTCCATTTATATATTCCCAGTATACATGCCCAGATTATAGTGCTTCCTACTTTCTACTGTAATTACATTAAACTATTACTTCCATTTTTCTCAGCTGATGATAGTCTACACTTCAACAGAAACTGATACTCCATTTTGCAATCTTAGCACCTAGTATAAAGCCATGCATTCCCTGGACAACACACTTGTTTACTACATTTTGAATTTAATTGAAAACACTCTTGGTAAAAACATACATTCTCTGATATTAGGTCTTTCTGGATTAAATTTTCTAGTTTTGTTTTCAGTTCTGTGACATTAGGTAAGAAAGATTATCTTCTCCTTATAGCAAGTATTACCCATTTGGAAAACTAGATTGACAGTGGGTTGAACTTTGCAGTTTTCTGAAAATCAAGTTAGTATATTTTAATACATTTCATAAATAAGGGCTAAAGCATGGAGAAAATAAGAAAACGTTATTTTTCCTCTATTCCCATTTCTCACAGAGTCGGACATGACTAAACAACTGAACTAAACTGTACTGTTCCCATTTTTAGTGTTACATTCTTTTACTGAAATTTGAAAAAAAAAAAAAAACTTTAAAAGGAGAGATTATAACACAAAAATGAATGGATATAAATAGGTTAATAGATTCTCTTTCTAGTGACCTCAATTTGTGATTATACAATCACTGCTTTGAAATTCCTTAAGAGGACAATTATAATTCTTAAAAACTACAAATATTTATAAAAGCAAAAATACTTATTTAAGTTTCTTTTAGAGACTTACTTTAAAATTAAAGTATGGATATTGAAAAATAAGCAGTCATCTATATTTTTACATACCCCTGCAAGAGACTCTAAAACATCAATAATAATGTACAAAAATAATACTAAGCATCATAATGACATTAATTTAAAAAATTAATTTTTAAATTAGTTTGGTAAAAATTTATCAACATTAAAAATCTTTGTCACACTAACACTTTTGCAACATCTTTAAAGTTTGAGGCAATACAGAACTTTGGCCTCGCATATAATGTGGCTGTTTATAAATAATTTTCCTCACTGTTGGGTGCCAATAGACTCAGGGCCACTCAACCAAAAAATTACAAAATTACTACCTTACATGATCATTTTTGTCATTTAGGTTTTCAGAGAACAGCAGCAAGTACAAATACTGTATTGACAAAATGTGTGTATAGCAAAAGTCACAATCTTAGGTCTAAAACACAGTTTCTGTATTGATTCTTTAATTTTCTTTCTTTCTTTTTAATTTCAAAAGTAGATGATGATTGAGTGCTGTGAATGACTGAAAGTGTTCTATGAAGTTTCTTGGAAAATATATTCTGGAGATTTTTTTGAAGAGTGGGTTCATTTTTCTGTAATTTTTACAGAAAGAAAATTTAGTCATAAAAATCCATCCCTATGTTAAATATAGAGTTTCCATATGAGCTAGCAGTTTCATTCCTAGATATTACTCAAGAGGAATAAAAACACATATTCTCACAAAAATTGTGCATAAATGTTCATAGCAACATTATTTGCAATTGTTAAGAAATACAAATAATCCAAATATACATCAACTTTTGAATGTATAAATATAATGTGATTTTATATATATGTAATAGGATATTATCTACAAATAAATAAATGGAGGTTTCCTCAATGAGGCTCAGTGGTGAAGGATCCACTTGCCAAACAGGAGATTCCTTCCTAGATCAGAAGACCCCTGGAGAAGGAACTGGCAAACCACTCCAGGATTTTTTCCTGGAAAATCCAATGGACAGAGGAGTCTGGCAGGTACAACCCATGGGCTTGCAAAGAATCTGATAGAATTTAGTGACTAAACAACCACAATAGAGATATTATACTGCTACAAAGTTATGCCATTTGAAATGAGCCAGGTCACAGAATATTATACCGTATGGCTCTATTGATTTTAAAATTTCAGATTTTATTTGTATAAAACAGATAAACTTATTAGAGACAGAATGTAAGGCCATGGTTGCCAAAGATTGAGGTTTTGTAAGGAGAAAAGGGAGTGATTGATAGTTCAATCCTGACGTGAAACAATGGACTGGTTCAAAATACGGGAAGGAGTACATCAAGGCTATATACTGTCACCCTGCTTATTTAACTTCTATACAGAGTACATTATGCAAAATTCCAGGCTGGATGAAGCACAAGCTGGAATCAAGATTGCTGGGAGAAAAACAGGTAACCTCAGATATACAGATGACACCACCCTTAAGGCAAAAGTGAAGAAGAACTGAAGAGTCTCTTGATGAAAGTGAAAGAGGAGAGTGAAAAAGCTGGCTTAAAACTCAGCATTCCAAAACTTAAGATCATGGCATCCAATCCCATCATTTCATGGTAAATAGATGGGGAAACAATGGAAACAGTGAGAGATGGTATTTTCTTGGGCTCCAAAATCACTGCAGATGGTTGCTGTAGCCTTGAAATTAAAAGAATTTTGCTCCTGGGAAGAAAAGTTATGACAAAGCTAGACAGCATATTAAAGTGCAGAGACATCACTTTGCCAACAATGGTCCATCTAGTCAAAGCTATGGTTTTTCCAGTAGTCATGTATGGATGTGAGTGTTGGACCATAAAGAAAACAACATTGAAGAATTGATGCTTTTGAACTGCGGTGTTGGAGAAGACTCTTGAGAGTCCCTTGGACTGCAAGGTGGTCAAAACAGTCAATCCTAAAGGAAATCAGCCCCCAATATTAATTAGAATGACTGATTCTGAAGCTGAAGGTCCAATACTTTGGCCACCTGATGTGGACAACTGACTTTTTGGAAAAGACCCTGATGCTTGGAAAGATTGAAAGCAGAAGGAAAAGGGGATGGCAGAGGATGAGATGATTGGATGGCATCATCGACTCAATGCATATGAGTTTGAGCAAGCACCGGGAGTTGGTGATGGACAGGGAAGCCTGGCATGCTGCAGTCCATGGGGTTGCAAAGAGTCAGTCGTGACTGAGTAACTGAACTGAACTGACTAACTGACTGATAATTGGCATGAGGTTTCATTTTGGGTTTATGAATATGTTCTAAGTGAACATGTATTTATGGTTGCAAAACTACCTACAGTGAAACACTGAATTGTATACTCAAAACAGGTAAATTTTATGTTATGCAAATTATATTTCAATAAAACTTTACAGTCATATATTTTCCTAAGATTAAAGGGGTTTAACATACTAAGTAGTAAAATTGTTTTATAGTTTAAGAAAAATATCATAAAAATTTAATATTAGCTTCAAAATATAACAGTAAGTCATCTGCTTAGACATGTTTATTCTAAAATATTCAAGGTTTAACATTTTTCATGGGACTGTACTTATGAATATTAAAACATTACCTCTACAAATAAACACTAATGACTACTTTGAAAAATACGGAAAAATAAGGNTGGCCACCTCATGCGAAGAGCTGACTCATTGGAAAAGACTCTGATGCTGGGGGGGATTGGGGGCAGGAGGAGAAGGGGATGACCAAGGATGAGATGACTGGATGGCATCACTGACTCCGTGGATGTGAGTCTGAGTGAACTCCAGGGGATGGTGATGAACAGGGAGGCCTGGTGTGTTGTGATTCATGGGGTCGCAAAGAGTTGGACACGACTGAGCGACTGAACTGAACTGAGACATAGAGATATTGCAAGCATATTTTCATATCAGTATAAACCATTCATTTGTGAAATTCCTGCTCATAAGCTGGTCTATTTTTTGTTGCTGTTGGCTTGTCTTTTTCCTTATCATTTCCAAAAGTTTTTATGGGTCATGCTGTTTGTTAGTTCTATGTCTTGAATAAAGTTTGGGGTTTGCTTTTTATTTTCTTTATGGAGCAAGAATACTTTTTTAAAAACATATATTTCTAATTTTATTGCTATAAAAATATGAATTTTTCCCTACATCAATTGTAGTTTATTTTTCAAAATCTTGTTTTAGAATCCTACATATCTCAACAATGCAGAGATATTCTTTTATTTTCTTCAGAAAATTTTGAAGCTTTCTTTCAGGTCTAAGTTTAAACCATCTAGACTAGATGAGGTGAGACAGGAAACTAAAAGATTGAGGAACTGAAAAACTGAATATGCCAAATTTCTCACTTATCCTGTTTTCTACTTCAAATTTTGAATTTGTAGAATGGGAAAAAACACTGGTACCTTCTTCTTATTATCATTGTGAGTTAATGTTTAAAAAGGTTAATGCATATAAAGTGTTAATGATACTTGATACAGTAATTTTACCTTTATTATATTGAATTCTGCCTCAGATCTTGAATATAGAGATTGAAGTTATAATCATCTTAATTTTGTCATTTGAAAAAGTTAGAGATTCATTATTTTAAAGAATAAATACTTCCTACTTTGAAAGAGGAAACATTTTTAATCAAATAGTAAAAAGTATGCTTCTATTTTATTGGGTCATGTTTTTTGTTTTGTCTTTTTTTTTTTCCTGCTTAAATTGAACCAACAATTTTGGCCCCCCAAATGTAATACACATAAGAAGCATATCCATATTGTCTGTTATTATTTAACAAACAAAAATATATGTGGGTGGCATATTTATTATGCCATAAGAATGTTCTGAGAAATAGATACTAGTCACTTAGTATACATATGAATGGAGAATCTTATTTTTTAATAACTCCAGCCACTTATGAATCCCTTGTTTTATCTGAAAACTGTCATTCATCCTCTCTCTTGCAAGTATTATCCCCTATTGGGGTCCTGCCCTGGCGGATCCAGGGTGATTCGAAGGGGAGACGGATAGGCAAGGAAAAACTTATTTATTTATTTAATTAGAAATATAAGATTAGATTAGAAAGAAATAGTGTAGTAGGAAAATCAAATGGAGAAAAGATGCAAAATAACTTGGTTTTCATGGAAAACCAATAAAACTTCGAGACAAGAAGTTTGCACCATCTACGTTAGGCCACCGGTGCCCATTTGAATATCGGAGAGTACCCCACCTTGGGCTCTCTCTCTCTCTCTCTCTGAGCTTAAAAGCCGGGGCAAGTAAGTAGACATGGAGAGCCTCCACGCCCCAGATGGGAATTCAGCCTGAAATTAGAGTAAAGAGGAGACACGGGGGAAACCAGTCCTTCCAATGACTGCCCCAGTCTCTATTGTCTAGAAAGGCCTTTTATACCTTTTTGATTGTACATAGAGATCAATGGGTAATACAAAATTATGCAGCGTTAGCAGCCCAGACTCTTATCAAAACCAGACTTTTCTCTCTGCATACCTAGTTGTATACACAAGTCTTAGGTGATTTACATCATCTTCCAACCAGAGGGCCAATTAACATTTTACGGCCCTTTTCTGATAAGGGTTTGTCAACCAGAAGACTTATTTATGTTGTTCTTCTCAAAGTCTGGTGCCACTCTCAGAAAGCACTAAATAAAGTTACATTCTTACATGACAAAGATACAGCAATTTATAACAAGTAAAAGGAGTACAGTGATTTATAACAAAAGAAAAGTAATTCACTCAAGAGTCTAGTGTTGCTAACATCAAAACTACTATATACCTTTTTTTATATCCCGTTTACATTGATCAATATCCTCTCAGGTGTCTAAAAGAGAATATGGAGGCCTGGCAGCAATCATTGAGTCAACAGTGAAATCCGTCACCAATGTGATTTTTAGCTCTTAGAAAAGGCTCTGTATCTTTAAGATGCTTTAAGCTTTGTGCCTCTCGTGGTTGGGGGGCTGTAAGCAATTCACAAACTGTAAAAAGTCTGGGGGAACCTGTTAGGCAAGCTAGAGATTATCAGATTATCCTTTCAAATGCAGAAGACTGAAGCCCTGAGTTGACTTTTTCCAGAGTGTGTCAGAAGAGTGGAAAAGCACAGTACAATAACGCAGGCAGATTCTGGTTTTTTTGGGTACATGCTCAGGAAATTCCAGCGGGAACCCTGAGGCGTGACTCGCCTTGCCCATCAGGCCTCTCCACATGACCTTGTCATGGGTGGGATGTCCCGTGCTGGCTCCTGGCAATCCCCTTTGTGAAGTTTTACTACACATATAGACATTAATACAGTTCTAAACTCTGGAAACCACAGCAATCTATATTGCCTCTTGTATCAGATATTGCTATTTTCTCATCTTACTGCCATTGGCCCTCCACACACACTTGTATTCTGATAAATCCATCTTCCATTACAGAATATGAAAATGTGAGATGCTTAGTCTCTCTAAATATACTTTCCAAATGTGGTCAGTGGCACTCGAGAGAGTCTGTGGGGAGGTTTCAAAAGATAGCATCTGGTATTAGAAAATTAGATATTGGCAAAGTCATCCTGTGATCATGAGGGAATAAACTTAAGAATGAAAGACCACTGACTAAGGAAAGCAAAGCTGCAGGAAGGAATTTTTCAAAATCTTCCATGACAGAATTAAACCAGCCTAGAAATGTGCACCTCCTTGCATCTGCGTTTGATGATAAACCCCTATTTTAAAGGCAATTTTGGTCTCATGTCTCTTACTTGGTTTTGATACACTGCTCTCACAGTTCATAGATAGCTTTCTAATTTATTAGCATGTGCAGTAGACAATGAATAAATGTTTGCTAAGTGAAAGCAACAGAGAATCACTTCCCCTTTTACACTTGTATGTTGCCTGACAAGAATATTGGTACCTACAACAGGAAGTAACAGGAAGGGAAATGGTGCCACAGGCCCTTGTACTGCACAAATTAAAACCACCCTATACAAGTTTACACACTGGGTCTTTCATTTTAAACTAAGGGTAGAATCATTAAACTAATTTATTACAGTTTACATAGATTGGGGAGCAGAAGATTTACATTTACTACATTTTATTTTAGCCACTAGAATGAATAAAATGTCATTAACTAGAGCCAAATGCTGAATACCCATTTTAGAAATGATTTCTTCCATTAATTGCTTTCCTGTTCTCAATAATTCACTATTATAGAGCAGAAAGCCTATTGAATTATATGGTTGTAATTAGGCTGTTTCTTTAACATGTTTTATGCTTCAGTACTTCTTATGCCTCAAAAAAAGAAAAAGAAAGAAATCTGATAACAGCTTTATATAAAGCTGTCCTTAGATGGCATTTTCTTTTCTTTTCTTTTTTTTTTAATCTCAGAAAACTATCTTGTACTGGAAGTTTGTGCAAAATTCAAGTTATTCTTTGTGACTCCATGGACCGTAGCCCACCAGGGTCCTCTGTTCATGGAATTCTCCAGGTAAGAATACCAGAGTGGGTAACCAGTCTTTTCTCCAGGGGATATTTCAGAGCCAGGGATCGAACTAGGGTCTACTCCATTGCAGGCAGATTCTTTACCATCTGAGCCACCAGGAAAGATGTGAAATAAAATAAAAAGATATTTTTCACTTGTTGATGTAGGCAGGAAATCCCTACATTAATGTTTTTTGACATTAATCAAAAAACAAATAAACCCAATCATATTTTTGAAAATCACACACATATATATATCACTGTTATGACTAATCTAATTAGGACTGATAATTTCACATGTATAACAGATAATACACAGTTTTATTTTTTTTCCTTTAGACATCAGACTATGATGTTTCAATAGTTCTTTACTTTAAGAATTTTGAATATCTATAAATGTCAATACTCTATATTCTAGTTCCATTAAAAAGGATTCTCAAAAATCTCATCTCTGGATTTCCATATAAAACAAAATCCATACCTAGGCTACATTCCAGTCTTTCCACAAACTTAT